>BLKR01007246.1:0-40995 GCA_011170035.1 Teleogryllus occipitalis | reverse complement strand
AATGTGATGAAATTGGTTATTTCGGATAAACCACGGGGAGTTTGTAATTTTACGGAGCTATTTAGTTTGTTTTCTAGGGTTTTGAAGAAGACTTGAGATTAGTATGAGGTGCTGCAAAACACATTGGATAGACCTATCTAGACTAGGACGAATGGTAGTTTTGTTTACTAGAGCAGTGTTTGTGAATAAGTAATGATCCGCTGAACAACGTATATAGTCCAATTGATTTTTCAAATGGCTAATTTGTAACACTTGATATGGTACTTCCAAGTCAGCCGGCTATTTGTAGGTAACAAACAGTTAACAAAAGCTTTCTCGTATCGAAGAGAACGATTATTGGTCACGGAAGATCAGGTAACTAAAGGACAACTAAGCGTATTTGTGTTTGCATTGTTAGTATTAGCAAAATTAAATATTTTAATTCGTTGGTCTACCTCGGTTAAATGCACTAAAATATTTATTATATTTTGACCTATCATGTTCTTTAGTGCTTTATTTCTCCTGGAAAGCTTCTGCAAATCTTACCTCATTACTTTTCCAATACCACTTCCATCGATAATCTACAGCAGTCTAATTACTAGTAGGTTTTTAGAATGCGTTGTTACTTGGTCCCGTCTGTGCGAGTACCTATCTACTGAACACGGCTTTTATTCGAAGTGATCGATTGCACATGAAATTCCAGTTGCCACATGAAAACACGGTCTTAGAATGACAGCCATCTCTAAAAATTTCCTACTTTATGATCCATTAGCGACATTGCAATGACCGCTAAATTATACGGAAAATAAATACCAACGTCCAATGACACATTTACCCTCACACCCCAAACCGTCATAAAAATCTGACGTCATCTTCAAATGAAAACTGCCAAAGATTTGAGCACCATGTATGCATTGGTATTTAGGGATAGCTCATACCACTAATCAATACCGTATTTTAACATGCCCAGAAGCATTTCAAAACAGTCGCCAACCAAGATATTTACTAAAATATACACAAACCCTCTGTAGTTTATGGTTAGAAGGAAGCTCATTTGTGATTTTTACAAAAAGGTTGAACAGAATCGCGTCAGCGTGAGTGGAGCAATGCTGGTTGATCTGATGGCTCCCCTTCTCTCTTCAAAACGTTTCCACACAAGGTATTTCATAATATTCACGAGTGCTCTTTATTGGCACGTCTGAAGACGTATAGTAAGCATCCTGATTAAGGACCCCGTTATTCTTTCTCAACAAACACCCGCAAAAACTGTAAAACGAAACACCACACCCGCACTTTCTATCGCTCATCCGCCTGTCATCGTCTTTGGCAGATTTATACGAGCACAAGACAGCACTTGTCCGGTCTTCCCTCGCCGTACCTGCGCGCAGTGACAGCTTGTACTGCGCCTGCCACTTGAGGACCCTCGCAGCGCCAGTGACTGATATCCACCAATAAATAAAAAGCGGCGGGCAGCGCTGCGCCACGCCGCGGCCACGGAACGGTGGGGGGCGTGAGGGGCTGGAGGGGGAGGGGGTTGGAAGGGGAGGAAGGGGACGAGCGCTGCGGAGCGTGAAACGCCCCCGCGGATAACGCCCCTCGCGCAGCCGCTAAGTAGTAAAACCATAAAACATAGATTTCCTCGCCTCCCCGCCGCCCGCTGGCAGGTCGGCCGGCGCGCCGGTCAGCCGCGTGCCGGGGCGAAATAAAACGCTCCGCCACTTCAGCTAGCCCTTCGACGCATTGTCCACGGCGTTTTCCTGTGCGCGATGAGAGCGCGGGGCAGGGGTGACCGCTAGGGTTGCCAACAATGTTCTGGGAAAGGGGGATTCTCGACAGGCAAAAAATTACCAACCGCATCAACACAGGTCTTTTTGTAAATATTTAATTTAGACGAGCTCTATTATTTAGAATCAGCTCTATTCTTCTCTCCATTAGCGATTCAAGCCAAAAGATTCGTTCACAAAATTTAGATGAAGATGGTCTGAGCGACTTTTTTATTTTATTCACTAGACACACTACCATGCATACGTGTGTAAGCCTTCAGAAAAAGGATATTCATGTTTTCTATTCTAAATTAAACAATAAACGATACAGCGTAGCAGAGGTTAGTCATGAGATAAAATAAATGATATCAAATGTTACAAATTTACTAAAAGGACATTTAAAATACAAAGGAGGACGAGAGGAGGGTGAAGGACGTCAGAGGGCGGGGCGCGAGAGGAAGGGTGGCTACGGAGAGAGAGTCAACGACGGCCGGATGGGTTGGGGGAGGGGGGACGGCTGCGAGCTGCACGCAATCCTACTCCAAAAGCGCGCGCCGTCCGTCCATCACGCGCTTCCCCTTCACAAATTTTATTACTCCGCTGTCAAACGGTTTTGCGGTCGATGTACAGACGTCCCCACACACCTCCCGGCCCTTCCTTGTACTCCCACGTGCCCACACGCTTCGCATGCCGAGAGCAGCAGCCTCAACCCCTGCAGGTGATGTAAAGATCGGTAAAGTTCTTTTTCGCCATAGAGAAGACTCGAGAAGCACGTGAATTATTGAATTTCAATAATGGAATTTGGGAACGTAAACCTTGGGCAAAGAAATAACGTTGATATTTGCAACGTACTCCCAGACAATATGAATTCATTCTTTTAAGAAGAAAATTCTGCATCGTTTTACGACGCATATCTAACAAGGGAATCGGAATTACTCGGAAGTTTATCGTTTTCGGATAAGGAGCTCGAAAAGCAAGTCAGAGGAAAACGATCGTCAACGACGAGAAATTTCAGAGCCGAGACAGGAGGAGACTGACACCGAACATTCGAACTATCATGACAGCGCACAAATGCCGTTTTTAAGAATTTGTTATTTCTGGAACGTCCTGTTGTTCAGAAATCCTTCCAGAGTTATTGATATAGGCGCTTGCGCTGGCAAACCTATATCGAAGAACAAAACACGCTCATCGATCTGCATTTCCATGTATGACTCAATGTGCAAGCGCACATTTTACTGATAACACGAGATTTAAATAAAAACTAAGTGATCTCACTGGACCCCGACACATCTAGTACGTACATGTAGCCTATTAAAGATGAGTCGATTTAGAAGAGATTGTAACATGACCCCGGGCACCGACTAGGGTGCTCAGCAAAGAGCAAGAGGAACGTTCAATGTCGCTGACCCCGAAGCGAATCCCGGAGCGCCCTTCTTCAGTCCAGGCGGCGGGATCCTCTCCCGCAGGGCGGGCAGGACGGAGACTGGAGACGCGAAGCAGGAAACCGGGTCGGGGACGGATCTGAGCGGCCCACCAGGATAAGCATCTGGCGGAAGCGGCGGCCGGCAGGGACGAGCGAGTTGAGCTGCGCTGAGCGGCGGCGAGAGCGGCGGGGGCGGAGGAGGGGGCGGGTGCCAGGGCCGCGGGGTCGAGATGCGCTTACGCCCGTCGTCCCGATGCCACGATTGTCCTTTTCGCTCCATGAGGCAATTCTATCTCCGAGCCCAACATCCGTGATACTGAGCGACTGCGGCCCGAGCGCGCCACTCGTCCGCGTTTATAAGCTCGGCCACTGCGGCGCGCAGTCATAACGGACTTCGTGGGTGGGAAGGCGGGTGGCTGCGGCGGCGGCGGCGCTGCTCCAGACCACAATTCCGCGCGCTCGCCGCCCGCACCGCGCCCTTTCATTAGGTCACAGCCCACCCGCCGCCCGCCGCAATGATGGAGCGCGCGCCCCGCCCCCGCGTAACTCGACAGACCTTTCCTTGAAAGGACATGGGACAAAAGCGATCGGCTGCCGCTCGTTATTACCTTCCCCGAGTTCCGGCCGCCCCCGCCCCCGCTCCGCTGGCAACGACCCTTTCGACGAGGACGCTCCCCGCCCCGCCACGGTCCTGCCCCGCTCCCGCCCCGCCCCCGCCCAACGCCTCCCGCAGCCGCCGCCGGCGAGATGGACTGCAGGCCCCGCCGAGCGGCGCGGGCGCGGCTTTTTGTTCAAGGGCGCTCCTGCCCACTGCCCGCTCGCGCGCCTGTCATCCTAACGGCACAGAGAGGCCCTCCGCCAACACTCAAGGTCAACTTCCGAGTCGCGTTTCACGGCTGCTCAGCACGCCGCGACTGCCTGCGGCCTCAAGCGGGGCCCCTTCCGACCATGCCACTCCATCGACGAAAACCCTCCACAACAAATATTGCGAGGGAATACGATCTCGTCCTACCGACACAGAGCCCTGCACATATTATGTATCAGCAGTTCGTACGCGTTTTAAATCCTTTTACACAGTCAACACTCTTCGATTTCGAGTCAGTCCATTTCACAAATTTCTGTCGGGATAACATTCCTCCAATTCAATGCCCCGTACGCCTACACATCCATTTCGCCGCTGCACAAATCTTGGAATCAATACTACAAACCCGGAGATCACAGAATTCAATTCATTCAAAAATTCTTTCATTTATTGGTCGTATTTCCGTCATTTAAGATTCCTCCTAAGCAACACTTCCACGCGAGAGCAATCATCACTATACAGAATGTTTTATCTCTGATTCATGTCAGACGAGGTAAATTAGATATGATACAAATTTGTATCATGCGACTTATTTATTCCCAATTACAGACTTACTTTACTTTAAATTGAGTGACAAATCATCACTGCTATGAGAACTGTTGTGATGAACAATCTATAATAAAGAAGAAAAAATAGTTGTGTAACAAAATTATGCTTTTACTCGTAAAATTCCTTCCATAAATACAACCAGGATTAAGAAAATATAAACGTTTAAGAGGTACTTCATGGGGAATGATGGGTACGAAAAGTATTAAGGAACAAACTACTATTGACCTCTTTCGTAATGCTACAATATTGTTAAAAAATTGCAAGAATTATTTTATATGTAGTTCTAAATTTAAAATGTCGTTAAATAGCTTTATCGTAGGACAAAGCATCTAGTAGGGCCACAAGATAGAAATAAAGTATGAAAGTAATAAATACTGAAGTACTCAAAAATAGTTCGTAAGGAGCAATGCCCTACCCCTCCGCACATTTTAACCACGATACATCCCATGAACGTGCTATGTCATTTAGACCAGTCTCCAGTCCTTTTTAGACGTGACAACCTACTACTGTGAAGCTATGCCACAGAGCTCAACTCACCAGGGGGGCTCGACGAATGGAGTTGGTTGCGGCTCCCACTCCACCTCGCCCGCTGAGCTAGGCGCCCCGCGTTTCATGCTTCGTGCTTCCCCTTTTGCCCACTATTAACCTCCCGAGGTGGAAGAAGTTATTGTATGGTAATGCGACATCGGGCTATGGTAGGAGAATGCCAAAATTGTGCGCTAGTGGCATGCAACGAGCGACTACAAACATGTTGCCACCGTGTGGTCGCGAACATCCTGTTAGTAAATTAATTGGATGCTGTAGGGTGCGAGAAGAAAATGCCAATGAAAGACAAACACACTCGAAATTCCTAGTGCCCAACTTTCGGCGCACCATAATTCACATGGCCAGGAAAGTGGCCAATACGCCGCAACAGCAATTTCAGTGAAATAATATATTATCAAATACCAATACCAATAAATAATAAATAATAATAATAATAATAATAATAATAATAATAATAATAATAATAATAATAATAATCTATATATTTAAAAAAATAGGTATTCTGCCATGGCTTCGTTTAGAGCTTCTACTGAACCGATTGTTGTATTTTTTCTTTTAAATGAAAGAATATGATCCCTAGATGTGTTATAAGATATTGTTCGTGTTGATTCACCGACATTTACGGTGTAAATTAATTAATTAAATCATTCTTTAATAGTACGCTTATCAATAGTCAAATGTTTTCTTTCAAAGGGTGGCAGTTTCAAAATCGATATACATGAGTCCATAGATGTGAGCCCACGCTGCATGATGTTTTGTGTTGATTGTTGTGATTTGTTTACAATTCGTCAAGGTTTTGTTTCAGTGTAAAAATTTCATTGTGGTGTTGACAGTTTGCATGTATTTGCTTCTGTGGTGTATTTTGTAGAGAACATTCGCACAGTGGGTTTTGCTCGGTTGTAATACTTTAGTGAAGTTGTTTACAGGTTATGTCGAAGTCCGAATCATTGTCCACGCGCCCCAAAAGACGCAAACGTACATTAACAGAACGCAGGGAAAGAGAAAGTGTAGGTGTCGTGATAGTGAGGTCATTTCATTTTCTATTGGGTCATAGTCTATGAAATGTCAGTTTTGTTCTGCTTTGTACTTTCCATGTGAGAGAAATTCTGCAAACGATTTACTCTGTGTGGCTTAAATTGGAAAATAAGTATACCTTCGAGCAATATGCCAGAAGAAATCAAACAGTTGTTTATAGGAGATGATGACACATCAAAAAACTTAAGAAATAATATCCTTCAGTATAATAGTGCTATATCTTTTGTGCCGATATTGCATTGCTATCTGGTCATGGGCCATACGTGTTCAAAATTTTGGGAATTCCTCATCACAGAATATCTTCTTTATCCCCTCAAGATCCAAACAATGCAATATATTGTGAACATTAGTCTAGGTACAGTATTTTACATTTATCTCAGATCTCACCGTCAAATTTTGACGGGTTCTCACTAGTAATAATAATAATAATAATAATAATAATAATAATAATAATAATAATAATAATAATAATAATAATAATAATAATAATAATAATAATAATAATAATAATAATAATAATAGAATTTTATCGCATACTTTCTTTTAATTACTGATTTTAAATGTATGGGTCAGATTTCAAAAATTCAAGTAGAGGACGTTGGTTCCTAGATTTCAAAAAATAGAAAGGCACGGGTAAAGCGAAGTGTAAAATCGAATTTAAATCATCAATTTATTTTTGCACAATATCGAAAAAACCGCGCACATTTTTACCGAGTTTTGCAATTCGAAATATTTATCTTTAATACTTTATCTTTTAGTATAAAATTTACGACATGTGTAAAACAACTTCTTGATCTCGTTAAGGAATTAAACCTTAATACACTAATTAAGTATACTTAAAATTTAAAGAAAAGCTTATTTCTGAAGTAGATTTCATTATATAAAGTTTCTTCATACTTTGAAATCTGTCATAATTCTTAATATTATCGACCATTGATTTCAATTCACGATAATTAAACAAAAACACAAAAATTTCTAACCACTTGACTGAATATCCAGATATTTGCTATGTTTTTGCAAATGCAGACTACTGCGCAGGGTTAGCAGAATTGTGAGCTACTAGGTTTCACAGTATTTACTGTCCTGGATAAATTCATGTAAAACTATACATAACATTCAATTGAAAATGTTTTCATGATATCACATTTTAAATATAAATCTGAAGATGTAAAAAGGTATTTTAACAAGTACTGAACTTAAAACTTCACCAACTTTAGCAATTAAAATTAGCGCAAATGTTATGTGCAAAAGATGTGAATGGCTAAAGCATGCCTCAATACCGTTTGTCATGCACTTGGCACTGCGGTCGTCGATATTTGTTTCGACCTCTTTTCGATATCAGAACTTTTTGCACAATGATTGAATTATCGCCATGGCGCTGAGGCTTAGATGCATTTTTCTCAATTGCACATGGCGTGCACACGTTAATATTTCAGAAGGAAGAAACTGCTTGTAAACACGCCGCCGCGATTAAATTTTCGGTTATAAATCTTTGAAGAACTCGAACGAGGATTGTGGAAGATCAATGAGCTAAGAGATTTGAAGCCAAGATGCCTCGTGCGTTGACAGATAGGGTAGTCCTACATTAAAACTCCGCTAGTCATACCAGAAATTATTTTAACATCCTGCACCACCGAGTTGTTCTACACGAGACGATTTCGTTCGAGCGACACGGCAGTTAATGCAGCATTCGCTAGGTGGCAATACAGTCAGGTTATGTCCCGATGTCACGGGTGAAAAGTGCTTAACCGAGAAAATCAAGCGTCAAACGCTCCGTACTTGTGAATCCGCCTGTTGAGTCAGGATTTCAAGTGTAAAACGCAAATTGAAGACGCCGCAAAGTCTAATCAAGAATACAAGTAAGCAAAAAAGTCGAATGAAAAGTGCAATTTATCTCAGGCAGGCGGAAATGGCGAGAATATTTCGTATTACTGCTGCAAATCCAGCAAATGAAAAACTTAAGAGCAGCTGATGAATCTGTTTTTAGAAAAACAGAGCAATGTGGATTCGGAGAGATTTAAAGACATTGTTATGACTCACAGTTTTGAAAAACAATTCTATAAAATTTGTTAAATTACATTTCCATACACATTCTATTTGTTTATTGCAGAACAAGTAACTATAATAAATGAAAAATTAGCCCAAAATTTCCTAATGTTTATTGCTTACATTGTTCCAAAAAGCCAGTGCACATGAAACATCACCTATTCCTTCGTTAAGAGGCGAAGGGAAGCTGCGAGGACCCTTGTTCAACCTTCTGATTCATCTCGCCGCGAGCGCAGGACGATCCAACCAAGACCCTCGGGGAAGAATTGCTCGTGCCACTCCCAACGAGCAAATTTAACACCTTGCCGTTTGACAACTCCCAACGAAATTTTTCACAATAAATGCTTTTCATCTCTTAAGCGAATATATACTTTTTTTTAATTTAGGAAGAAGTAACAAATTGAAAGTCAAATATGCCCTCGATTCCCCCTCGAATTTCAATTTTATTCTAGCTCCTGCGCACATTATATCTTCAAATTCGCGAACTGAACTCTTCTGTCATCTAATAATTTCCAAATAACTAAAGTTTTATTAACTTAGCTTAATTATAGATTGTGAGTGATGTACTTGGAAAACAAAAATTTCTTTGAATGATCTAAGAAACATTCCTCGATTTTAGAGTCTCTGGAATTTACCATCACAATGAGATTTAGTATATTAATATTCATATCTGTGCCAGTCTGTAACTGATGGTTTACGCATTAATTAAACTTCATCTCACGTCCCTTCTTTTCCCATTACATCAGGGAGAACATTGTGCTGCATTTCATCCAGGTAGCACGTACGACACGCACCATGCGTGCAATCTACATAATAAAATGAATCTACATACAACACCGAAGTTCCCTCACTGCTCAGAAGAGAGAGTACTTCCATGTCAGATGTGAAAAACTTCAATATTTTCGAAATTTCAATACTCAAGTTTAAGAACTTCACTGGAGATACAAGTACTACTAATAAGAGACAACGTTCAGAATAATCTCAGAGTTTTTATGAGATTCGGAGATGCAGTTATTGAACACTAATTAAAGGCATATTACTCAGATTTCTCAGGCAATTGTATTGAGGAACTCAGATTATATAGCAACTGGGTACATAATGGTCGCGTTTCATTTTCTGAATATATTTAATTTTCATCAAAATTCGAAAACGCCCAGGATTTTCGAAAACTGCAATAGTTTAATATTTTTTCGCCGTCTTCTAACTACAATTTTGAAGATAGTGAATTCTTTCTTAAAATCTGTTAAATCCATAAACTTATTCAATGAAAATAGCCAGAGAAAAATGTTCAACTTTGTTTTCAAAGCGCTGGGCATTTACTTGTGAAGTTGGTACTTGTGGTCTGTTGATGTTTAGGTAACGTAAATGGCTTTCTAAATCTAAAAACCCGAGTCCGAATACCAAATTGGGAAAAAAATCGCTAGTTTAAAACACTCCTACAGATTCATGAATTGTAGTATTGCGTAGACGTAACAAAGTGCATGCTAAAGTAGCGGCACTACTTTCCAACTGTGAGAAGATCAATCAGGATTCAGATTTAGAAATTGTATTTACAGCCGAATCAAACGATTCTTTCAATACCTATGCTGATTTTAGCATTTTATATAGGACTCAATTCCCATATGCACCTCTTCTTGCATTTCTAACCAGGAGGAAATCGATGAGACTGATACGGGATCCACTGGGGTCGAGTTTTCTGTGATCTGTGAATCAATTTTTTTAGATTCGGCCATGAACGTATATTTACATAAAATTTAACTGTCATGTTAATAGGGAAACGCGGTTTCCACCAGTTTCACATTTATGTTGCGAAACAAATTGTTGGCCGGGGTTTTGAAAAGTAACTTTGCAAAATAAACATAGAATTTCGATCAGTATACGCCCCTTCACACCAGTGTTTCTGACATGAATCTTATCTTACTGACCTCTAACAGAGCGAATTAAGTACATTATTCCACATTCTTAGAAAATCTTGAGATCGCCTTCAGTAAAATTAGTAGAGACCTTTCATTTCACTATCATTACGATGATTGGCACGCTGTACGGAGGGGAAACCGCAAGTGTCCTTAAGTTGATTAATTATCGCATGCGAAACAGCTAGTTCGTAGCTTGCTAGAGAGATGGAAAAGTATTTGTTATCGCACTACATCTCAATGTTAACAGAAAGTGTAAACTGCCGTGAGCATTCCCGGCGTAAGCACTGGACACAGCAGGTTTGTTTGAAAGTGAGGGGACAACGGTGCATCGACATCCATCACGAGCTATTAAGCATCTTTAGCATGTCCTTTCACAAACAATCCTGAAGAGAATTGGACAAGTCACAACGCCAGAGCTTATAAATCATTTGCTCCGAGGATCCGTTTGTAGTGCTGAAGAACGAAACTTTCCTTCGGAAATAAAAAAAAATTAATTTACTGCACAACTTTAATAACAGAATCAAATCAGAGCCAGGACCACTCACTTGTTCAGCGATTATTCAAGCAAAGTCCTGAGTTTCAGCGATTATTCAGGCAAAGTAACCTACGCCGCACCCGTGCAGTGTCGTATCGTATCGTGCCGTGCCCTGCACGAGACACCATCGCGTACCTCGCACTATCGCAGTCGATAATTTCTTCTTTCTCTATAATTGAGACAAATACGAGAGTCCCCGAGCGCAATCATTCATCGTTGTTACCCTGCCATTTCGAAACTCGTAAATTCCCGTCAATTTGGCCCAAATGCTGCTCCATTTTTACATTTGAGCGGCGCGTGTTTAGTGGCGAAGTGGCGCGAAGCCACTACCGGCGGGATGTCATTTCCACGCGATATGACAGCCGCCACTATCAACGAACTTCCAAATGTTCGGGCGAATATTTCACCCGGTGACAACGCGCCGGTATTTACGCCGGAATGGAAGGGCAGAAGAGGCGATGTGTAGGATGGAAGACACCGAAGGGCAAGGGGTGAGAGGAACAGACTGGGAACAACAGGACGACAGAAAGGAACGAGATGGGCGTGAGGGAACGAAGGGAGGATAGAAAGGGAGGTGCGAAATGGGCCGGCTAAGGATAGGAATGGGGTGTAGGGACGAGGGGGCGGAAAGGAAAGGCCCAAACAATTTCATTTATATCGACTTTGAATCAATTATTTCTACCAAAAAAAGTAAACTTTCTCACGATGCATGCAGCCACTTTTTGCACCACCTGTCATGTACCCTTCAGCGGACACACACCACTTCAGACTTTCTCACTCGTTGCGATACCTCAGTGACAACATCGTTTCCTCTGCAGTTACCTCTGCGTCGTTGACCGAGAGGTCCTAGAGTTCGAGACCCGATGATGGATTGTAGACACCAGATACTTAGTTATGTTAAAAAAAACCGCTGAATGCTGAAGGATTCTAGTGTGCGGCTGCTCTATGCAGTAGTTTTCCGCGGTTTTTCCGATCAATAACAAGCAAATACCAGAGTTGTACTTCAACTGGCCACGGACCTCGCGCAAGGTTTCATCCTTGTTTCCTCTCCCCCCTTACACACACACACACACACACACACACGCGGCACTAAAACACATGTCAGTAACTTAGAGCTTGTTTCGGTGGGGTGCTACCCCGTTATGAAAGATACCTAGAGAAAGGAAAATATACAAGCCGACGAGTACGTCAGCGCAGGACCTCACGTTCTAGGGAGGAGGGACATCGCCACCTCCCTCGACGTAACCTGCACTACATTCACGAGAATAATGACCTCCTTGAATGTCGCGTATCGTAACAATACTCTCACTTTCCGGTACGTGCACAGAAGTACACATGAGCATTTTACTTCATTTCTTTTTTAAATCTCGCCACGCAACCTGTCTTGAGCACACAATAATGGTAATCCACCTGCGTCGATAATATTAAAGACGCAATAAATTAAAAAAATCAAAAACGTAGGAACAATTGAGTGGATAATTTACACGTTTTAAGCCCCTAAAAAGCTGCTTTAGAATACAAACTACAGAAGTGATACGATTCTTCTCGACAAGATGAATCAATTTCACTACTTTTATCCGGACCTTTATAAAACAATCTTGAAAATGTTAAATAAAACATGCTTTTAGGGGTTGCAGGTATTTACAGTTTTGAAACGCAGTGAATTACTATTGCAAGGTTGCAGAGTACAAATAAGAATTTAAGCCTGACTCGCTAGAGGCGCCACGCCAAGTCGAATCAACGTTGTGAGACGTGGGGAGGAAAATTTACAATTAACAGTAAAATTCAAAATCGTGAATAGTTCTACGACAAAGTGATTTCTTCCTTTCATTGTTCCTTGCTACTTTTACACTGGATTCACGAGAATTTAGAAGAGGTGAGTTTATGTAAATAACAGTAGTTCCTTACTCTGCCATGAATAATGTTAAAAGTAAAGAAAAAATAAGTAAGCTTTTGGTATTCGGCAACTATGTCATGCTTTTACGCATTTATTTATTGAAACGTGACTTTTAGACTATATAACGTTGGATTTTTAATGCGTTTCCACTGGAGTAATATGCATATTATTTGCTGGAATTTGAATTTTTTCAACAAGTATTTTTTTGAATAAGGTTAGGTACGTAACTTCCTTTCTATTATATCTTGCAAAATAAGTTTTGTCACCAAATAATCGCGGTTGTCCATAAAACCCACGTAATTATGAGATCAGATTTGGGTTACGTATGAATAGTTAACAGGTATTCCGCCACGGCCAACCTCAATCTGCCAGAGAGCAAAGCGAAAACCGAGGGACGGCGACCGTCTAACACGCCGGTGCTATAGAGCTGGCGTGACGGAAAGCTGAGGTGGAGATGGAGGTGGAGGTGTGGCAGTGAGGGGGGCTGAAGGAGGAAGAGCCGCGTCGGGGGCTTTATCATGCCGCCCTCGTCACACTATTCACCTCCTCCTCCTCTTAGCGCCACGCCCCCTTTGAAGCTTCATTACCGGCAGCGAAGATCCGGCAAAGAGCGGCGCAGGTACCTCGAGGGGTGGTGAGGGTGGTGGTGGCGGTAAAGGTGGCAATGGCGGCGGCGGCGGCGGCAGCAAGTGTGTGTGGCTCGCCGCGCGCCCACCCCTCATCTTCCTCGTCCAACTCAATTACAAGCAACGCCCGCCCCGCCGCCGCCGCCTCCTCCTCCTCCCCCGCTTCCACACTCCCCTCCGCGTCCGCGCGCTGCCCCAGCCACCCCGCTCCGCAGGGGAGGGTGCGGCGAGATCGAACGGAACGATTGGGACGGCCGCCAGCTCCTCCCCTCGCCCTGCGCGACCAGCGGGCTGCGTCGGCCACCCGGCACTCGCCGCTCGGCGCTCGCCGCGTTCGTCACCGGACGTTAACAACACAACGACACGCATAAAACACCGCTCCGCCCGGAGCAATTAGTTCTTTGTCTTCCCGACGGGCCCCACCTCCCGCGCCGCCCGCGCCGCCCAGCACGCCCAGGCCCGTCTGGGCCCTGTCGACCTCCGGAAAGGCCGATGGACAGCCGCCCGCTATTGCAGAGAATCGTCTGACACACACACACAATTATCTGATGAAGGGAAGGTATAGGGAGTGACTGGACCAGGCTTTCGCCGGACACAAAGAAATTGATTTCTCACTTTCGCACACGCGATAGAACACCGGTTTTTCTTTCCATCGTCTCCTGCTTTGAAAGTTTCAAAACAGCTATTTGTAGTCTGCGTCGTCTGTTGGTTATGTTCTCACCTGCTCTGATGTACAACGCCAAGCGCATCGTGATGTAACGTACATGTAATATACTATCACATGCGTAATACGATATTTCCTACTTTATTTTTACTTTGACAAAGCAATCCCACTTTAAAAACAAAAACACCAAACAAAAACAAAACATCAATTCTCCACTCACACCCAAAACTATCTCGAAACTCAAACCTTATCACGAGGATATGCAAACTTCAAAGTATTCGCTTTTGCGTTCACAGTGTACTAGTCTACTACGTGTGTTTAGCATCCCTGGTCGAAGGATAAATTGAACTGGGTGATAAATGAACCGTGCCTATTTTAAGTAATTATCAGCCATTGCAAGTTCGTCCAACCGGACTTTATCGTATACAAGGGGACCGTGCATGAGTCCTTCAGTGACACCATTCCGAAAAATTAATCATTACTAGAATTGAAAAATACCTTTGTTTTAGGTCTGATAACATATTGTTTTACCACACACTTAACAAAATTGAAAGTACAAATTTATTTGGTAAATTTGGTTTCTTATACTTACAACCTCATTTTGCCGAAAAATCTCACCTCTTATACACTTCCCGATATAACACAATTTGAGCAATTAATTCCAGATCGTGAATATTTACAGTCAAAAAATTAAGAACCCGTCCTCAGTCAGCACAAAAAATAGAACCACTATAAAGTAAGACGAGATGAGCGACAGCACGAATACACTTCAGTTAATTGTAGTTTCTCACGGTGATATTTCAAGGAAAAATGACACAAACTCCTCCATTTTGACGAAAAAACATAAGATCATTTCCCATAAACTTCTTTTGGGTCACATCACAGTGACTTACAGGCAACACCTCATTTTTCTTTCTCGCTACTAAGTAGAGAGAAAGTTATGTAATGCGCGAAAAAACTGGGAAATTTCGGCAAAAATTATTACAGGGCCCAGGTAATGAAAAAGTGTATAAATCCTAACACGTGTTGTAGCCAAAATCCATGTTTTATTGGTCCTTGATAGCGAAAAATTGAATAACGGCAAAACCTTTGTCCGTAAACAACGCCTGAGGCTAAACCTTTCAGCCGATTTTCTCAAAATTTATATTCCCCAATCGATCTGGCTGAAGTCGGAGACTCTTTAATTTGAAACCGATATTTTAATTTTGGAGGGTACTTCACATGAAGCCCCTGGGACAATTTCCCAAATTTCCAAGAATGGCTCCATCGTTTTTTATTAAATTTGGTTGTTGAATAGTGTGAAGTACCCTGAATGGTGCAGGTCTCGTGTTCGCTGAAAACTGATTTTTCCAAAATTGAAAAAGTTCAAAATTTTTTCGGAGTCTTCTTACATGTATTACAATAAAAATAGAGATTTTCCCCTTAATAAAATCTGTTCCTTCAAGATAGATTTTGAAAGAAGGTCATGAACAGTTTTTCTTGAACAAAATTTGAATACTTTTCGCGTAATTATGCGTGAAAATACGCGTAAGAAAGTACGAGCTAATTTAGTAACACTAATTTCGTTCGCGATATTTTACGACGCGCTTCGTTCCATCCACCACCCGGGGGGAGCGCGTGGCGTGCGCGACTCAAAGTAGGCAGCAGCGCCATAACGCGTCGGGAGGTGCCGATCGCCGCGGGCGGCACGCAGGTGGACCACAAGGCGGGAGGCGGAAGGCGGCAGGCAGAGGATTCCGATGAATCCATTTTCCAGGGCGGCGCGACAACGAAGGCGGGCCACCACACGGCCAATTCGAAGGAGACTTCATTATTTGCGAAGCGCTCTCTTGCCCTTAGGAGCACGCGGGGAGCGGCGGCTCGAAACGGAAGGGAGCGTAGACGCGCCGGGCGAAACACAGCGGGGCAGAGCATTATGGAGCGGGTGGGAACGGAGCGCGGCGGGGTGGAGTGGGGTGGGGTGGAATAGGGTGATGTGAGAGGGGAAGGAGCGGGGCGCGGCGCGGCGCGGGGGAGGGCAGGCGGGGAGACTGAACAAAACGGGGCGGAACCGAGGGGAGCGGAGAGTGTCTGGGCGGAGCGGAGCGCAACAGACCTGAGCGGGAGGAACGGAGGGGTGGGGGGAAAAGAGCGGAACGGAATGGGGTGGGGTGGGGTGCTGTGGGGTGGGGTTGTGGGAAGGGACCGGTGCGGGGTGTGGCGGCGCGCGGGAAGGGAGCCTGGTGCAAACGTAAGGGAGGGGGTAGGAACGGAGCGGGTCGCGGCGGGGCGAGACGGACCAGAACGGGGCGGAATCGAAGAGCGGGGCGGGGTGGAGCAGGACGGGGAAGGGCGGGGCGGAGCGGTGTGGGTGGAAACGGAGCGGTGCGGGGCAGTGTATGGCGGGGCGGAGGGGGGACGGAGCCTAGGGCGACCGGAGCTCAGAGGTGGGGGAACGGAACGGGATCGAGTCACGGCAGGGCGAGACTGAACACGGGTGGACCCGAGGAGCGGAGCGGGACTAGGCGGGGCGGAGCGGAGCGAGATGGAACGGGGGGAGCGAGTCAAGGAGAAAACGGGGGGGGGGGAGAGGAGCGGGCGGGGCGGGGCGAGGCGGGGCAGCAACTTGTTCCATATTTCCCCAAGTCGCCGCTTCTTCCCTCCACGCGCGTCGCGCCGCACTGCCTCCGACGCCGCCGCCTCAATCACCGTAAGTGCGTGAGAACACGGCAACACACTTCGAGAACACGCTACGAAAATGGAAAGGTGATGGTAAATGAAGTCATACCGTTGAGCCTTCTTCGCTTCTCGTTTCTTGCCAACTTTCCCTCCTCCGAGAAGTGCATTGAATCGTTTGCCTTCGTAGAAGGAAGGGGAAAAAAAGAAAAACCCTCCGCGGACAAAATAGATTCCCCGGTAAAAGTTTTTAACTGTCCGGAACACTTCTTGCTATACCAAGAAAGGGAAGTTGCGCGTCCCACAAATTTACTTCCCGTAATATTGCACAAAATTATTTGTCAACGTGCGATTCAACGGACTTGTCAGGACGTACGCTGTTCACCCGGGTGAAGCCCATCTGCTTAGACTTCACGACATTTTACGTACAATTTACTGCCCATAAAATGAGTTTTCTTCGAAACTTATCCACTTTTCTTGTCATGATGGAGCATTTCTGAAACCGATACTGCCGTTTACTGGCAATACTCTAAATTCTTGGCAGTTTTTTTCCTTCTTCCCGCCTCACTCCACTACTTCTCTCTTACGTTTCTAACCTCTCTCGTCTTCTTGAAATTCTGCCCCTCTTTTTCGCCAGAGCAGCACTTGTGTATTGTCTTAAATTATTTGTTTTAATAAGTGAAAATCAAAACGTTAACAAAAAAGGTGTTGTGTATATTCTACACTAACAGCCAATAAGAAATAATTACTGTACATCTTCTCAGAACCATTTTCTAAATAAATGGTAATTCGAATAAAATGTCACTTAAGTCAATACAATGGGTAACAATCTCTAGAAAGTAAATACTTTGGCACCTCAAACTACGCACATTTGCCAACTCGAACGAATGAAAACGTGATGTATTCGCGCCGTTTGCAGACAACAAAAACTACAACGCTTAATGCGAAGAGACCAACTATTAAGAAACACAGCCGCGAAAACGCCAAGAAAAGGAAGAAGCGGGAACATTAATTTTATGTTTCATTTTCGGGACCGAGAGCGAGACTTTTTGTAACTATACAACCGACGCGTAATTTTTTTATTTATGCTACACGGTGCGTGCGTTTTTTAAACTTTTTAAATGGAGCCATCCCACAGCAGACGCTTTGGACAGGCATGAAAAAGACTTTCTCGCTATACACGAATATACAGACCACAAGGCCAGCCAGCACCTTCGGTGCCACTAGACGTAGTGTTTCGTTCAGCTTTACATTACGCATTAAAAGTTGGGAGTTCATCTCGTAAAAGGAGACATAGTAATTTAAAGTTAAGGAACTCTACTGGGCGTAGATGAACTGTATATAACGCGTCTCAACCAACACTGCGCTAGACATCGTGACGTTTTATATTTTGCGAGTGTTGTAAAACAAAGGGAAACGGAGACCTCGGGAATGGCTTTTAGAGGAACATGAAACGTGCAGAACATCCGCGAAGGTCGTAGCGCCTCCTAATGCCCTCGTCCGAGGCGTTATCACAACTGTTTTCTTAATAGTTTTTCTCGTATTGTTTTGCTCCTTGCGGGAGAGCGTACGTCGCTCGTCTAGCAAGAGAACGTTCTTTTGGAGCGCTCTATTCCATTATATCTACGATCCCTTATTTGGATCCTCCATTTCCCTTTTATATAAAACACTTTACGGTTGGGCAATACTCGGGGTTTAAATGCAATAGAAACTTCGGGTTTCTTCACCAAATGTCCAGCAATTCATAAAAATCTCGGCATTAATTAGAGTCAAGTACACAACAGGAATCAGAATAAATTTCTCACCGAAACATTGGTAACATTTACGCAGCAAGACAACACGAGAAAAGGATGAAATCTCTTGATTTGTATTGGCGGAGCTTCTATTCTTTGAGAAAGTCTATCTTGTTATTAACATTCTCGGCTCTTGCACTCATTTCCGTTTTACATACTGAACACGTGTCATCAGAACAGATGAATTCGAACTGCCCGAGAACTGCTCTATATTCTTTTTCTACAGTAAATATTTTGTTATTCATCAAAGCGACTGTTAGTATTTATGAGGTAATGAATTTGATTTCTGTAAATTCGGAAAGAAGAATCGACTATATTAACAACAGTAAAGTTCAAATATTGAAAGCAAATATCCAATTATGCAAACATTTGTTATATAACTGATTCATTAACTTTACTGTATTGCACATTTTTTAAATTAAAAAATACAACACGAAGTTTGATAAACACATGATTCCTCAAGAAAATATCAAATTCAGTTCAATCAATTCAAAAACATACCCAATACTAAACAATACATCGCATACTTTCAAACAAGCTGAAGAACCAAGAGTTTCCAAACTGCGGTGTTTACCCTTTGAGACAATTACAGTGACATATTCGAATTCAAAATCTGATTACGTAATTTGGGAAAGAAAAATTGGGGTGTTGATCAAGAACCATGACTATCAAAATATTGTTTCGGCTTTAAGTGCGAAGTCTATACAGAGGTATTTATCAAATTCTGTCCCAGACTTTCCTTGCGACCCGCGTAAATTTTCAGCAACCACAGTTATTTAAATACACGCACCATCCTAAAGCACGTTAACGATTAACAAAAGCAGAGAGAAATTACAATTATTCAAATGTTCTGAAGGCATCGCTGAGGAAAACGGGGAAAGTTTTGAAAACGCGCTGTGTGACGGCTGTTCCTTGCACATAATCTGCTTCCGCCAGTAATACAGTGTTGAAGTTAGTTACACGGCACCGAATAATGTTAACAAAACCTCTCAATTCGTTGTTCGGTCGAATCAGTGGCGACTTCCCGCATTCGTTCTTTTTCGCCATTTTATAATAAAGCTGCATGATGTAAATGTATGTCAGTCTAAAAAATTGCAGCACTGCATACCACGTATCATCCTCTGACAACAGCGTCTACTTGCACACTCACCCGTTTCCATATGCCCGTGGCCTTCCAGAAGACTTCAACACGCACTCTAGCAACCACTACAATTCCCGTTACATTATAAAAGAGCTCTTTTTCCAAGTACACAAGTTAGCTTCTCTAAACATGCTCTTTTTCGAAGTACGCAAGTTCGTTGGAATTAACTTGCTGCATTTAAGAACGTTCAGAGCTCGCTCTGCGACAGTGCTTGCTACCTCAGAACTGAACGTAATACGAAGCTAGACATAAGAGTGGACAATTTGGGCAACGAATGTTGTAAAAAGTACGTCCAATACTGTGGGTAGACTTCGCAACCAAAACAAACATCTTTTACGTTTCCATCACGGTTCTTTCTCAGCTTCTGCAATTGTTACAATGCTCATCGAATCACTCTGAACAGTTAGACAACTCCTACCATGCACATACGGTGTTGCCGAAGAATGGTCAGCATTTTCATCTCAGATACGTTGGAATTGAAAGCCCTCAGCCCTCTGTCGATGAAAGGATGTGAAATTTTTCGAAGTGGACTTCAGTAGCGTTTTGGTTTGTTTCATTTCATCACTTTTGCCTGTCTGTCGGTACGGACGTTCTTCCCCCAGGGTGTCAGGGTGTCGGCAGAAATTCATTTTATGCCTTGAATTTCATTGAGTAATTTTTAGTTCATGCTGACGAAAGAACAAATGTATCGATCTAAACAAAACTCTCAGGACTTTTTTAATAGTTAACTGCCCGTGTTTTAAAAGCAAAGATACATTTATAATTCATTACTCAGAACATAACACCGTTCAATGTGCCATCAACGCAAATCTACCAAAAAATTCTTCCCAATAATTTTTTTCCACCCGAGATAAATTCGTGTTCTACCGTGACTATTCCATTGGTGAAATAAAAAGAAATGGTGTTTAATTAATACATCCAAAATGCCCCAATCAGGGCAGTGTAGTTTATCGCTTTTTCTATTCGATTTTTCTTACTACTTCTCCCTATTGGCCAATCCTAAACTGGCTCATCTAAATTAGGAGGCACTATACATCGATCGCTATCTCGATGTCCAATAAACCGCATACACAGTCGTATAAGCTAACCTCTTTGATTTTAAGACGGCATTCAGTTATTTTCGATGTTTGGCGTTCTTTTGACCTCTGTTGGACGTAATTTCATTCGTGAAAGATCGTAAAAAATCCTATTAATACCACTCGTGCTTTCGCAATTCTCAGATAAATCCCCTCCTCGCATCGCGAGTCGGGATTTATCGACCATTTCCAAAGCTCTCTTGGTATTACCTACGACACGTTGCCAACTTATCATACCATTCCACGCGCTCTCCAAAGAAGGGCCCTTTAAGACCATCGTGCTGCTGGGCGCAAGCATAATTTCCGCTCCGGCAAAGTAATAGTGTCAAAATATTTGCGCTGCTCCGCCAGCGGAGAAGAGAGAGAAAAAAGCCCCGGCGTACGGCCCGCCGCGTGGCCAGGGCGCCCGCCGGGAGACGCCTCGCGCTCTATTAACTTCCCGGGAAGCGCCGTCTAATTCGCAGGAGAATCACCGCCGCGCCGCTTGGCGCCGAATTATGAGTGGCCTTGGAGCAGACCGCGCTAAAGCAGCCCTCCTCCTCAGCCGGCCGCCGGCAACCGCTAGAAACGCCCCACAATCCCTTGCAAACTCCTACCAACGAGAAAGAGAACAATGATCGGCACAATTGCAGACTGTGATAACCCAGGCAACCCGGAGTGACATTACGTCTCGATCGAAAATGCTGTGGGTACGTTCGTACACATTTGTCTATTTCAACGCCTCTTGACAAGTTGAAAAAAGAACAACAGAGAAATATGTGGTCGTAGACCGCACTGTGATCGGCATTAATATTAATTTAATAATAAGAAATAACTCGTTCGATCCGAGCGAACATTCCGCACTTTGTAATCATTGCTTTAAAACTGAAATTGCATTGAATGGTTAACACACAGGCCATTCAACTGCATTGAATGGCTTGTGTTACATCATGCAGTGCGATAAACATTGTGATATAGCTAAGAGTTTATTAACAAATAAATTAGACACGTGCAATTAAAATACCCAGAATATCACTCGATTCCATTTACATTTCGAAATTCGGCACGTTTCTGACCACCCTTTCTACGGAATGGGGGTACACATTAAGAGTGGAAAGCTAGAAGCTTCGTTGAGCTCTCCTTCTGCTAGTGGTGGTAGGAATATAGCCGCGGTATGAATTACAATTTTGTTAGCAATACTAAAAAAATCAAATCTGTAGTCCGTTCACCATTGCAAATAAGTTTTTTGTAACCTGGATTTTTAAATTCGGCTAAATGTGGCTTTTTGGCACTTTTATTCATCATTCGACTATTTATGGTCGGGGGGGGGGGGGCGAGGAAGTGATTCTGAAGTTCAAGAAAATGTGCGTAGGTTGTAGATACTTCTCCCCTATACATCAAACAGTTTTTACTGTTCAAGAAAAATAAATCAAATCAAATCTCTAAAAATGAAATCAAGATCCACGAAGATTTTTATTTCGTAGATTCAATTTTATGAAACAAGACTCGTCCATACTGCAATTTGTACGTTGCTGCGTTTGACATTTGATCAGCTGTTATGATGCCGTCCAATCGGGACCTTACACGTCACTACAGTGACCTCATAATGGTGGCGTTCAGCCTTCCGATTGGACGACACCGTAACAGCTAATTTACTTCAAACGCAGCTCTGTAAAAACCGCAGTATAGACCCCTTTAGAAACCCGAAAATCGGAATAAGGTTTTAGGAGTATTTTCGCGCTATGCAAAATGGTAACTTCAGTTGTGGATTGTATTTTTTTCTGTTAATTTCTTAATACCATTACCTACAAAATTCCAAGCTTTTTGACTAACGTTTTATGGGTAGGGGTAGGGGTGCGGTGCAGTAAATCTCTTTCCAGCAACAGCATTTTTAAGCGATTTTATGTCTACTTCATATACATCTTACTCAACAGTCATGTAATCTTAACGAATTATTACTGTACATTAGATATTATCTACAAATCATGATACATATTTAAAAAAAATATAATAACAATAAGATTAATATAACGTGTTGGCGAAAGCAAGGGAATAGGCTAATCAGCTGAAAGTTGTCACGATACTACAGCCAATTCTCGGATCCTCTTCATTCACTTTTTTTCCTTCCATTTTTTGTCAGCTTCTTGCCCCTTCCCTCTACAGCTGCACCCTAGTGACAGTTCCATCACCTTTAAAACTCTACGAATCCGATGAATTTCCTACTATTAACAGATGCAGCCGCAACTAAGCACAATGGCGTAACTGCGGGATATTTCGGAAAATCTCATTTTGCGAGCAAAAACAATTCGAGACGAAAGGCAAACAGCTCCCATTCCAGAAGCAGAAGTGCTAGTCAAAATTAAATCTCCTGAATGCGCGAATTATGATTTTTAGCATAGCTTCAGTGTGAACTAGTGCCTCATGTTTTAGCTACATAAACAATAGTTCCCTACGATGTTAGGTTAGGTTAGGTTTTTTCGTGTTTCCGGGCGCGTCAACTGCTTTGGTTATTAGTCCCGTTAGTGTAGTGCATGTTTTTTCTAGGGAGATGGTGGTGGTCTTCCCCCGCTGGATGGCGAGATCCGGCGCCGACCTATCGTCGGCTAGTGGGGTTTCCCCCTAACCAGGACTCTCCCACCAGCGGGGCACCGCCCCAGCCGGGACAAGCTCTAAGCTCCCGACCGGTCTCCCGGAATATGTGGTAGTGTAGTGCATGTTAGTGTAAGTGTGTGTAAGGGGAAAGGATAGGACAAGGAAGAGGAAGGACAGATCGAGCGCGGTCCGGGGCCCGTTTGGTAGGGTACTGTTCCGGCATTCGCCTGGTGTTGATCGGAGAAACAATGGAAAACTACCGATCAGAGCAGCCGGCCGCTAGAATTCTCCTCCAGGCAGTGACTGAATTCGACCTAGCTGAAAAGCTTGTGTCGAAAATACTGCCGCCGTCAGGACTTGAACCTAGGACCACCCGGTCAGAGGGGCTGCAGTGACATCAGTTTATGCACTGAGCTACCGCTCCCGGTAGTTCCCTACGACTATTATTAATAATCATAAAGCCTTTTGAAGGTAATCTGTTCGTCACAAAAGATGTTTATTTATCACATCTCGGCGCGCACTTTGAACTGATGCTTCCACCACTACTGTAAAGACTCGCCTTAGGAGGCATCCTAAGTAGGATATTATTGTAATGGAAGATTGAGCGATGCAAAATTTAGTAGAAATCTACTGCAGTAAGTAATAATTGGTAATTAATCAGGTGACTCATTAATTTATGAATATATTTAATATCACAAATCGTTCGAACAGTATGTGATATTTGGGAGAATAAAAGCTACATTTACTTTACTGTAGAATACACAAACTCTTACAATTATTAAACGTTATTCTCTATCGCACTTCACGATTTTCAGTCAAAATCAATTTAATTCGTATCCACAACGAACGTAGACCGATATAAATCAGTAGGTACAAGTATTTCGTAGAAACTTGCGTTAGGTATTTTGAAAATGACTAAGACAGCCGATATTTACGTAACTTGTTACTCTACTGCAAGATATTCATCCAAAACATTCAGACACGCACCTCTACAATTTTAATTGGGAATAATATTTCGCTATATTCGTGTAAGACCGATTTCACACTGGTAAACCACAACGCTGAAACAGTTCATGCATCGTGAAGCGCCGCTCGCTAACCTCTCTTGCGCCGATTTGGCAGTCGGATGCTTGAGCGTTATTCCCACAGCCTACTCGGTCGAAGGAACAATGCAACGGCGACAGATTACAATAGCGCAATCCGGCTCGCAAGTCCCGTTCGCTCAATTACGCATACCTACGGTCTTTTCAACATATTCTCGTTTTTAATTTACCACCACTTTTGCTATAAAAACGAATTACTCTTTAATTTACTTTCACTTCAAACCTCAAAAGACCTTTGAAACAGAAGCCTAAAAAGTTTACTAATGATCATTTGTCTTTAAACGTACGTCAATGGAAGGACATTTAGACGAAAGGTAGACGTAAGGTATATATTTTTGAACACGCAAAAATGCTGTAATGTTTCATAAAATAAGCTATTAAATACCTGCATTTGCAAGTCAAATAAGCAAACATAGTGTAATGAAATTAAGGTATTATTTTGTGAATTAATGCAAGCTGAAATTTGAATTGTTCAACAAATCCAGAATTTGTCTCTACACCTGAAATCACGCGCTAGAGATACTCAAAGGCACGATTACAAATTTTCTTCAAGATCATATACACAGCTGGGAACCATGCAGGAAATGAAACTCATTCTTAGAAGCGGCGCAGCGTGACTTTTACTGAGGGATGCTGTGGTATTCTATGGGCCGCGCATACTGGAATTCGTAGATAATTCAGGATGATAATTCGGAATGTATAATTTTTTAGTCGATAGGAAGGTCGTATGAGGAAATTGATTGTCATGACTTCCTAAACTTCGCGCTCTTAAGCGGCGCGAAACTATACAAAATCTCTCAAAGAAGCCCTCCTTTGTGACTTTTTTTCTTTCGCGCTAAGAAGTTTCTTTTTACTATTGCTCAACGGGCCACTGGGCTTCTCCATGCGCCTTAGTCTGCACGAGTCTTGGGTTTTACCGCTCGATCCGCAGACGTCTCGTCATACATGTTGGCCGGAAGTTTCCAACTCGCATACCGATCCACAGATTCACTTTGCCTGCACTCTGCACTAGTGTTCAATGATAGAGGTTTGTTCTCTCATATTTTTGACAATACACCATGTGTAACAGAATTAATCACTCACGTTGTAATTGCACAAGACAAAATACGCAACAATGGAAGGTAATATATATATTTAAACTACTTCGAGTACGTGCCAACAATTCATATCCCACTTCCCTGAGACACTGGAGTACGTATTTGAGAAGTGCTTCCACAGTGAACATTCATTCGAGCTGCTGGAATTGGGAGGTTCGCTGAAGTGCTGCGGCACGCATTACACTGTTACTCGTAAATCTAATTAATTTTCTAAACTACATACCAGTAGCCTTCAGAGAACATCGACCTTCAACTTCATTCCGTGACAGGTGACTTAACATTGAATGGAAGTACGATGAAAACAAAATATTTTTTTATGATTTCCTAACATAAATATAGCGCTTTCGAATCGAAAGAGAAGCGGCGCTTCAACACATCCCGGAACGCCAGGCCGCCGGTTCCTAGCCTCCACCGAGCCAGATGGCCCTCGTCTGGGTGGCTGGCCGAGGCGTGGAGTCGACCTCCGTGAAGTTAGCCGGAAAAAATCTGCGATTTCAACCAAACTTGGTATATCGTTTGCCCATCGTTTGCCCAGGTTTGCCCACCAAAAATTTTCGTTTGCTCACCCCCAGAAAAAAAGTTACACAAAAAACAAATTTTCGGGCCAACTACACGCTCGCCGGAAAAAATCTGGGATTTCAACCAAACTTGGTATTTCGTTTGCCCATCGTTTGCCCAGGTTTGCCCACCAAAAATTTTCGTTTGCCCACCCCCAGAAAAAAAGTTACACAAAAAACAAATTTTCGGGCCAACTACACGCTGGCCGGAAAAAATCTGGGATTTCAACCAAACTTGGTATTTCGTTTGCCCATCGTTTGCCCAGGTTTGCCCACCAAAAATTTTCGTTTGCCCACCCACAGAAAAAAACGAAAAATTTTCGTTTGACTACCCAAACAAAAAAATTACACGAAAAAAATTCCCGACTCTGAGTTACGCTTTTGTAAATATAATCGACCCGACTACCACTTACCCTATAGAAACAATGATAATTTGCAGTATAAATATTCTTAATAGTGTATTTTCGTTTGCCCAGTGACAATTTTCGTTTGCCCAGGCTCAGAAATGCAAATAAAGGCAGAAGCGTTTATTTACAGGTGACTCCGACTAACGATTTTGTTTATATAATCGACTCGGCTATCACTTACACGGAAGGAACAATTTTAATATTCAGTATGCTAATTCTCAATAGTGTATTGTCGTTTGCCCAGTGACTATTTTCGTTTGCCCAGGCACAGAAATGCAATAAAGGAAGAAGCGTTTATTTATCGGGGCTCTGGCTTACGCTTCTGTTCATATAAACGGCCTGGCTACCACTTACGCTGAAGGAACAATAATAATATTCAGTATACTATGTTGTAATAGTGTATTTTCGTTTGCCCAGTGACAATTTTCGTTTGCCCAGGCTGAGAAATGCCAATAAAGGCAGAAGTGTGTATTTACCGGCGCCTCCGACTAACGTTTTTGTTTATACAATCGTTCCGGCTATCACTTCCACTAATGGAACAATTTTAATATTCAGTATGCTAATTCTCAATAGTGTATTGTCGTTTGCCCAGTGACTATTTTCGTTTGTCCAGGCACAGAAATGCAAATAAAGGAAGAAGCGTTTATTAATCGGGGCTCTGGCTTACGCTTCTTTTCATATAAAGGGCCTGGCTGCCACTTACGCTGAAGGAACAATAATAATATTCAGTATACTATGTCGTAATAGTGTATTTTCGTTTGCCCACTGACAATTTTCGTTTGCCCAGGCTCAGAAATACAAATAAAGGCAGAAGCGTTTATTTACCGCTGACTCCGACTAACGTTTTTGTTTATATAATCGACCCGGCTACCACTTACACTAAAGGAAAAACTTTAATATTCAGTATGCTAATTCTCAATAGTGTATTTTCGTTTGCCCAGTGACTATTTTCGTTTGCCCAGGCACAGAAATGCAAATAAAGGAAGAAGCGTTTATTTATCGGGGCTCTGGCTTACGCTTCTGTTCATATAAACGGCCTGGCTACCACTTACGCTGAAGGAACAATAATAATATTCAGTATACTATTTCTTAATAGTGTATTTTCGTTTGCCCAGTGACAATTTTCGTTTGCCCAGGCTCAGAAATACAAATAAAGGCAGAAGCGTTTATTTACCGCAGCCTCCGACTAACGTTTTTGTTTATATAATCGACCCGGCTACCACTTACACTAAAGGAAAAACTTTAATATTCAGTATGCTAATTCTCAATAGTGTATTTTCGTTTGCCCAGTGACAATTTTCGTTTGCCCAGGCTCAGAAATACAAATAAAGGCAGAAGCGTGTATTTACCGCTGACCCCGACTAACGTTTTTGTTTATATAATCGACCCGGCTACCACTTACACTAAAGGAAAAACTTTAATATTCAGTATGCTAATTCTCAATAGTGTATTTTCGTTTGCCCAGTGACTATTTTCGTTTGCCCAGGCACAGAAATGCAAATAAAGGAAGAAGCGTTTATAAATCGGGGCTCTGGCTTACGCTTCTGTTCATATAAACGGCCTGGCTACCACTTACGCTGAAGGAACAATAATAATATTCAGTATACTCATTCTTAATAGTGTATTTTCGTTTGCCCAGTGACAATTTTCGTTTGCCCAGGTTTAGAAATACAAGTAAAGGCAGAAGCGTTTATTTACCGCTGCCTCCGACTAACGTTTTTGTTTATATAATCGACCCGGCTACCACTTACACTAAAGGAAAAATTTTAATATTCAGTATGCTAATTCTCAATAGTGTATTTTCGTTTGCCCAGTGACAATTTTCGTTTGCCCAGGCTCAGAAATGCAAATAAAGGCAGAAGCGTGTATTTACCGGTGCCTCCGACTAACGTTTTTGTTTATACAATCGACCCGGCTATCACTTCCACTGAAGGAACAATTTTAATATTCAGTATGCTAATTCTCAATAGTGTATTGTCGTTTGCCCAGTGACTATTTTCGTTTGCCCAGGCACAGAAATGCAAATAAAGGAAGAAGCGTTTATTAATCGGGGTCCTGGCTTACGCTTCTGTTAATATAAACAGCTTGGCTACCACTTACGCTGAAGGAACAATAATAATATTCAGTATACTATTTCGTAATAGTGCATTTTCGTTTGCCCAGTGACAATTTTTGTTTGCCCAGGCTCAGAAATGCAAATAAAGGCAGAAGCGTTTATTTACCGCTGCCTCCGACTAACGTTTTTGTTTATATAATCGACCCGGCTACCACTTACACTGAAGGAACAAATTTAATATTCAGTATGCTAATTCTCAATAGTGTATTTTCGTTTGCCCAGTGACTATTTTCGTTTGCCCAGGCACAGAAATGCAAATAAAGGAAGTAGCGTTTATAAATCGGGGCTCTGGCTTACGCTTCTGTTCATATAAAGGGCCTGGCTGCCACTTACGCTGAAGGAACAATAATAATATTCAGTATACTATGTCGTAAAAGTGTATTTTCGTTTGCCCAGTGACAATTTTCGTTTGCCCAGGCTCAGAAATACAAATAAAGGCAGAAGCGTGTATTTACCGCTGACCCCGACTAACGTTTTTGTTTATATAATCGACCCGGCTACCACTTACACTAAAGGAAAAACTTTAATATTCAGTATGCTAATTCTCAATAGTGTATTTTCGTTTGCCCAGTGACAATTTTCGTTTGCCCAGGCTCAGAAATCCAAATAAAGGCAGAAGCGTTTATTTACCGGTGCCTCCGACTATCGTTTTTGTGTATATAATCGACCCGGCTACCACTTACACTGAAGGAAAAATTTTAATATTCAGTATTCTTATTCTCAATAGTGTGTTGTCGTTTGCCCGGTTACTGTTTTCGTTTGCCCAGGCACAGAAATGCAAATAAAGGAAGAAGCGTTTATTAATCGGGGCTCTGGCTTACGCTTCTGTTCATATAAACGGCCTGGCTACCACTTACGCTGAAGGAACAATAATAATATTCAGTATACTATTTTGTAATAGTGTATTTTCGTTTGCCCAGTGACAATTTTCGTTTGCCCAGGCTCAGAAATGCAAATAAAGGCAGAAGCGTTTATTTACCGCTGCCTCCGACTAACGTTTTTGTTTATATAATCGACCCGGCTACCACTTACACTGAAGGAACAATTTTAATATTCAGTATGCTAATTCTCAATAGTGTATTTTCGTTTGCCCAGTGACTATTTTCGTTTGCCCAGGCACAGAAATGCAAATAAAGGAAGAAGCGTTTATAAATCGGGGCTCTGGCTTACGCTTCTGTTCATATAAACAGCCTGGCTGCCACTTACGCTGAAGGAACAATAATATTATTCAGTATACTATTTCGTAATAGTGTATTTTCGTTTGCCCAGTGACAATTTTCGTTTGCCCAGGCACAGAAATGCAAATAAAGGAAGAAGCGTTTATTAATCGGGGCTCTGGCTTACGCTTCTGTTAATATAAACGGCCAGGCTACCACTTACGCTGAAGGAACAATAATATTATTCAGTATTCTATTTCGTAAGAGTGTATTTTCGTTTGCCCAGTGACAATTTTCGTTTGCCCACGCTTAGAAATGCAAATAAAGGCAGAAGCGTTTATTTACCGGTGCCTCCGACTAACGTTTTTGTTTATATAATCGACCCGGCTACTACTTACACTGAAGGAACAATTTTAATATTCAGTATACTAATTCTCAATAGTGTATTGTCGTTTGCCCAGTGACTATTTTCGTTTGCCCAGGCACAGAAATGCAAATAAAGGAAGAAGCGTTTATTAATCGGGGCTCTGGCTTACGCTTCTGTTCATATAAAGGGCCTGCCTGCCACTTACGCTGAAGGAACAATAATATTATTCAGTATACTATGTCGTAATAGTGTATTTTCGTTTGCCCACTGACAATTTTCGTTTGCCCAGGCTCAGAAATGCAAATAAAGGTAGAAGCGTTTATTTACCGCTGCCTCCGACTAACGTTTTTGTTTATATAATCGACCCGGCTACCACTTACACTGAAGGAACAATTTTAATATTCAGTATGCTCATTCTCAATAGTGTATTTTCGTTTGCCCAGTGACTATTTTCGTTCGCCCAGGCACAGAAATGAAAAAAAGGAAGAATCGTTTATAAATCGGAGCTCTGGCTTACGCTTCTGTTCATATAAAGGGCCTGGCTGCCACTTACGCTGAAGGAACAATAATATTATTCAGTATACTATTTCGTAATAGTGTATTTTCGTTTGCCCAGTGACAATTTTCGTTTGCCCAGGCTCAGAAATACAAATAAAGGCAGAAGCGTTTATTTACCGCTGCCTCCGACTAACGTTTTTGTTTATATAATCGACCCGGCTACCACTTACACTGAAAGGAACAATTTTAATATTCAGTATGCTCATTCTCAATAGTGTATTTTCGTTTGCCCAGTGACTATTTTCGTTTGCCCAGGCAAAGAAATGCAAATAAAGGAAGAAGCGTTTATAAATCGGGGCTCTGGCTTACGCTTCTGTTCATATAAAGGGCCTGGCTGCCACTTACGCTGAAGGAACAATAATAATATTCAGTATACTATTTCGTAATAGTGCATTTTCGTTTGCCCAGTGACAATTTTCGTTTGCCCAGGCTCAGAAATACAAATAAAGGCAGAAGCGTTTATTTACCGCTGCCTCCGACTAACGTTTTTGTTTATATAATCGACCCGGCTGCCACGTACACTAAAGGAAAACTTTAATATTCAGTATGCTAATTCTCAATAGTGTATTTTCGTTTGCCCAGTGACAATTTTCGTTTGCCCAGGCTCAGAAATACGAATAAAGGCAGAAGCGTTTATTTACCGCTGCCTCCGACTAACGTTTTTGTTTATATAATCGACCCGGCTACCTCTTACACTAAAGGAAAAACTTTAATATTCAGAATGCTAATTCTCAATAGTGTATTTTCGTTTGCCCAGTGACTATTTTCGTTTGCCCAGGCACAGAAATGCAAACAAAGGAAGAAGCGTTTATTCATCGGGGCTCTGGCTTACGCTTCTGTTCATATAAACGGCCTGGCTACCACATACGCTGAAGGAACAATAATACTATTCAGTATACTCATTCTTAATAGTGTATTTTCGTTTGCCCAGTGACAGTTTTTGTTTGCCCAGGCTCAGGAAATGCAACAAAGGCAGAAGCGTGTATTTACCGGTGTATCCAACTAACGTTTATGTTTATACAATCGACCCGGCTACCACTTACGCTGAAAGAACAATAATAATATTCAGTATACTATTTCGTAATAGTGTATTTTCGTTTGCCCAGTGACAATTTTCGTTTGCCCAGGCTCAGAAGTCCAAATAAAGGCAGAAGCGTTTATTTACCGGTGCCTTCGACTAACGTTTTTGTCTATATAATCGACCCGGCTACCACTTACACTGAAGGAAAAATTTTAATATTCAGTATGCTAATTCTCAATAGTGAATTGTCGTTTGCCCAGTGACTATTTTCGTTTGCCCAGGCACAGAAATGCAAATAAAGGAAGAAGCGTTTATTAATCGGGGCTCTGGCTTACGCTTCTGTTCATATAAACGGCCAGGCTACCACTTACGCTGAAGAAAAAATAATAATAATATTCAGTATACTATTTCGTAATAGCGTATTTTCGTTTGCCCAGTGACAATCTTCGTTTGCCCAGGCTCAGAAATCCAAATAAAGGAAGAAGCGTTTATTTACCAGTGCCTCCGACTATCGTTTTTGTGTATATAATCGACCCGGCTACCACTTACACTGAAGGAAAAATTTTAATATTCAGTATGCTAATTCTCAATAGTGTGTTGTCGTTTGCCCGGTTACTATTTTCGTTTGCCCAGGCACAGAAATGCAAATAAAGGAAGAAGCGTTTATTAATCAGGACTCTGGCTTACGCTTGTGTTCATATAAACGGCCTGGCTACCACTTACGCTGAAGGAACAATAATAATATTCAGTATACTATTTCGTAATAGTGTATTTTCGTTTGCCCAGTGACAATTATCGTTTGCCCAGGCTCAGAAATGCAAATAAAGGCAGAAGCGTGTATTTACCGGTGCCTCCGACTAACGTTTTTGTTTATACAATCGACCCGGCTATCACTTCCACTGAAGGAACAATTTTAATATTCAGTATGCTAATTCTCAATAGTGTATTGTCGTTTGCCAAGTGACTATTTTCGTTTGCCCAGGCACAGAAATGCAAATAAAGGAAGAAGCGTTTATTTATCGGGGTTCTGGCTTACGCTTCTGTTAATATAAACAGCTTGGCTACCACATACGCTGAAGGAACAATAATAATATTCAGTATACTATTTCGTAATAGTGCATTTTCGTTTGCCCAGTGACAATCTTCGTTTGCCCAGGCTCAGAAATGCAAATAATGGCAGAAGCGTTTATTTACCGCTGCCTCCGACTAACGTTTTTGTTTACCTAATTGACCCTGCTACCACTTACACTAAAGGAACAATTTTAATATTCAGTATGCTAATTCTCAATAGTGTATTTTCGTTTGCCCAGTGACTATTTTCGTTTGCCCAGGCACAGAAATGCAAATAAAGGAAGAAGCGTTCATAAATCGGGGCTCTGGCTTACGCTTCTGTTCATATAAAGGGACTGGCTGCCACTTACGCTGAAGGAACAATAATAATATTCAGTATACTATTTCGTAATAGTGTATTTTCGTTTGCCCAGTGACAATTTTCGTTTGCCCAGGCTCAGAAATGTAAATAAAGGCAGAAGCGTTTATTTACCGGTGCCTCCGACTAACGTTTTTGTTTATACAATCGACCCGGCTATCACTTCCACTGAAGGAACAATTTTAATATTCAGTATGCTAATTCTCAATAGTGTATTGTCGTTTGACCAGTGACTATTTTCGTTTGCCCAGGCACAGAAATGCAAATAAAGGAAGAAGCGTTTATTAATCGGGGCTCTGGCTTACGCTTCTGTTCATATAAACGGCCTGGCTACCACTTACGCTGAAGGAACAATAATAATATTCAGTATACTATTTCGTAATAGTGTATTTTCGTTTGCCCAGTGACAATTATCGTTTGCCCAGGCTCAGAAATGCAAATAAAGGCAGAAGCGTGTATTTACCGGTGCCTCCGACTAACGTTTATGTTTATATAATCGACCCGGCTACCACTTACACTGAAGGAACAATTTTAATATTCAGTATGCTCATTCTCAATAGTGTATTTTCGTTTGCCCAGTGACTATTTTCGTTTGCCCAGGCACAGAAATGCAAATAAAGGAAGAAGCGTTTATAAATCCGGGCTCTGGCTTACGCTTCTGTTCATATAAAGGGCCTGGCTGCCACTTACGCTGAAGGAACAATAATAATATTCAGTATACTATTTCGTAATAGTGTATTTTCGTTTGCCCAGTGACAATTTTCGTTTGCCCAGGTTTAGAAATACAAGTAAAGGCAGAAGCGTTTATTTACCGCTGCCTCCGACTAACGTTTTTGTTTATATAATCGACCCGGCTACCACTTACACTAAAGGAAAAACTTTAATATTCAGTATGCTAATTCTCAATAGTGTATTTTCGTTTGCCCAGTGAGAATTTTCGTTTGCCCAGGCTCAGAAATACGAATAAAGGCAGAAGCGTTTATTTACCGCTGCCTCCGACTAACGTTTTTGTTTATATAATCGACCCGGCTACCACTTACACTAAAGGAAAAACTTTAATATTCAGTATGCTAATTCTCAATAGGGTATTTTCGTTTGCCCAGTGACTATTTTTGTTTGCCCAGGCACAGAAATGCAAATAAAGGAAGAAGCGTTTATAAATCGGGGCTCTGGCTTACGCTTCTGTTCATATAAACGGCCTGGCTACCACATACGCTGAAGGAACAATAATAATATTCAGTATACTCATTCTTAATAGTGTATTTTCGTTTGCCCAGTGACAATTTTTGTTTGCCCAGGCTCAAAAATGCACATAAAGGCAGAAGCGTTTATTTACCGGTACCTCCGACTAACGTTTTTGTTTATATAATCGACCCGGCTGCCACTTACACTGAAGGAAAAATTTTAATATTAAGTATGCTAATTCTCAATAGAGTATTTTCGTTTGCCCAGTGACTATTTTCGGTTGCCCAGGCACAGAAATGCAATAAAGGAAGAAGCGTTTATTTATCGGGGCTCTGGCTTACGCTTCTGTTCATATAAACGGCCTGGCTACCACTTACGCTGAAGGAACAATAATAATATTCAGTATACTCATTCTTAATAGTGTATTTTCGTTTGCCCAGTGACAATTTTCGTTTGCCCAGGCTCAGAAATACAAATAAAGGCAGAAGCGTTTATTTACCGCTGCCTCCGACTAACGTTTTTGTTTATATAATCGACCCGGCTACCACTTACACTAAAGGAAAAACTTTAATATTCAGTATGCTAATTCTCGATAGTGTATTTTCGTTTGCCCAGTGACAATTTTCGTTTGCCCAGGCTCAGAAATACGAATAATGGCAGAAGCGTTTATTTACCGCTGCCTCCGACTAACGTTTTTGTTTATATAATCGACCCGGCTACCCCTTACACTAAAGAAAACTTTAATATTCAGTATGCTAATTCTCAATAGTGTATTTTCGTTTGCCCAGTGACTATTTTGTTTGCCCAGGCACAGAAATGCAAATAAAGGAAGAAGCGTTTATAAATCGGGGCTCTGGCTTACGCTTCTGTTCATATAAACGGCCTGGCTACCACATACGCTGAAGGAACAATAATACTATTCAGTATACTCATTCTTAATAGTGTATTTTCGTTTGCCCAGTGACAATTTTTGTTTGCCCAGGCTCAAAAATGCACATAAAGGCAGAAGCGTTTATTTACCGGTGCCTCCGACTAACGTTTTTGTTTATAATCGACCCGGCTACCACTTACACTGAAGGAAAAATTTTAATATTAAGTATGCTAATTCTCAATAGAGTATTTTCGTTTGCCCAGTGACTATTTTGGTTTGCCCAGGCACAGAAATGCAAATAAAGGAAGAAGCGTTTATTAATCGGGGCTCTGGCTTACGCTTCTGTTCATATAAACGGCCTGGCTACCACTTACGCTGAAGGAACAATAATAATATTCAGTATACTCATTCTTAATAGTGTATTTTCGTTTGCCCAGTGACAATTTTCGTTTGCCCAGGCTCAGAAATGCAAATAAAGGCAGAAGCGTGTATTTACCGGTGCCTCCGACTAACGGATTTTGTTTATATAATCGACCCGGCTACCACTTACACTGAAGGAACAATTTTAATATTCAGTATGCTAATTCTCAATAGAGTATTTTCGTTTTTCCCAGTGACTATTTTCGTTTGCCCAGGCACAGAAATGCAAATAAAGGAAGAAGCGTTTATTAATTGGGGCTCTGGCTTACGCTTCTGTTCATATAAACGGCCTGGAAAGTGACAACTCAAAAAGCAATTTTGAGTAACCGCTACCAGGAAACAAAATAAATTTGAATTAACAATTTATGGGATTAGTAACAACAGTTGTTCAAGTTTGTTTCGTAGGAAACATCGAGTAACACAGTATTAGATTAATGTGACGATAATTTCATTAAGTTTCTAGTTTAGGGTACTGAAAAGCACGCGATTTTTGGTTGCATCACTACGTCATTGCGAGATGATCCTTATTGTCTGAAGTCGGGTAATACGTAGAGAGAGATCGAAAAAAAATCATAAACTATATTTTCAGGAGAAAGGCCTCGAATTTATTTATACACAGCCAGTTTATATTATAACATTTATTGACCAATAACGAAACCTTTTTTGGTTCCCTATTCAAGGTATACTAAAATATGTACATTTGAAATTATAAAAATTGTGTATAATTATAACATGGGAAGGTAAACGATGAAAATTTGATAAACCATTTTTAACAAATATAATTATAAAATGTACAAGTGATGGCTTACCTCATGTGAATTATAATGAAATTAGTTCATTAGTACAAAATATTTTATTCATTAACCCATAGACCATATCAATAGGATAAATAATTAGTTTAAATGTAAAGTTGGTTAAATTTCAATTCAATTGCTGAACAATGTCGGTCTAGGTAAATAATAGTCCGCGTTGCTAATGTGACTGAGTATCAGGTGAGGAAATGTTGTGTCAAAAACGCGGCAAGGCTAGAAGAAAGTAGAGGGTAAAGTTTAGTAAGGAAGAGGTCGCAGGTGGGGGATTGCAATAAAGAGTGTTGATCTAAAGTGTAGATTTATAAACTTGGCAAACTAATTTTGCATTTAGATGTTTATTTTCATTAATAAGTTATTATAGATATTCAATATTCGGTCGCTCTCAACCACAGTATTTATAGAATTATTTAGTTTATTTTCTGAAGTAAGTCTCGGGAAATATTTACATTCATTATCTAAAATGTCAACATTTTTGAAATCTATTTCATGATTTTTATTTTAAATTTTTATCATTTAACTTACTTATATAAATTTATACACAATTTTTTATAATTTATAATGTACATATTTCAGTATACCTTCAAGGAGAAGAAACCAAAAAGGTTTCGAATCTTTTGACCATAATTGTCACAATACAAACTGACTGTTCATAAATAAATCCTGGACCATTCTTCCAATAATATAGTTAACAGACAGCCTAGGATAAAACCTAAAATCAAAAAGTACTTCTATATCAGAGGAGGACGGCACGTGCCTCACAACCTTTACATCCGCCACCGAGATCTACTGCCCGCCACATATGTTTGGCGATCAGGGTAGAAAAAGGGGAGTAAACTCTATCGACGCGATGATTTGTGCATCCTTATTTGTTGTTCTCCCAGCTGTCTGTACCCGTGGTAAGACAGCCATTTATAGTTACATCAGAAACTGCTCAAAATTGATTAAAGAACTAATATTTAAACTGTTTTGATTTAACGAACGTTATGATTACAAATGATTTACTGTATCCTTTATTAGCAGTATTTTGAGAGCTACAGAAAATTAATATTAATAATTATAACTCTCCAAATCCATTGTAAAATAATGTTGTGTCTCTTTGTGCGTGGGCGAGTATATGATAATGATATTGATTTTTTACTGTTTCGGATTATTCTCTCTCAAACCAGTTTACTGACATAGAATTTCCCCAAAGACTTTTAAAACACAATTAAATTACATGATATATTCAAATGTACCTAAAAAAGTAATTTATGGAGACATACTGTAACTATAAAAATGTACCCGCTTATTTAAAAGCTTATGCTTTTTCAATTATTAATAATATACAATATATGCATGCAGTTCCAATACAATTCAGACAGTATCTGGATTATTTCTATGGATGTTTTACATACTTTCCCCCTTCATACAGTAATGCAATGACACTATTATAATATATACTATATAATAGGAAAATGCATGCTGATCTGAGCGAGTCTTCCAACCGCCGGCGACGCTCCCGCGTAGGAGAGCTTGGGTCACGTTCCAGGTAGTGTCATAAAAGAGCCGCCCGCGTCCGAATAGAAAGGAAGTATGGAAACAATTGCGCCTCGTCCAGATGTTGCCACAGGCCACACAGATTGGCGAATAACAGATCATAAATATTTGTGTGCCGACAGGGTCCTCCTTCCACCAGCCGCTCTCAGGCGTGTGAACGCGTCACTACTTGCGTCGGATGAGTGCGTTTGAAGTGAATAATGGAATATGCAACCCACGCGAGTTGCAAATTTCGTCAAGTCTCTCGAGGAACAAGGAGAAATCCGTCTGTCCTCCCCCTCTGCGCCGTGGACATCGTCTGAGAATTAAGTCCGTTCTACTTATAACTTCAGTAGAATGTCGATAATCCAAAATAATAACAATCGAGGTGTGTCAAGTTAGCACAACCACCACAGCACAGCCACATGAAACCATTTGAAGTATTTAGTACTCATATACTACTGATTTATTCCCCCAAAATGAAATTGATTGTTACCGTTTATTAACTAAATATTGTTATGGCGACTTGAGGGTTGTGCTACCATGTTAGTCATTCCAGTACGTAAAATCTAGAATGTAGAAACGGGCATAATCGAATAAAACCTATTGGAAAATTATTCATTTATTACTCCAAAGTTATATTTGTCTTTGTTACCGTTTAATAAATAAATATTATGCCGGCAAGAGCGTCATGTTGCCATGACAGTCATTAGTGTGCGAAAATTAGAAAGTAAAACTTTTTCAAAATTGATATTCCTCAGCTGATCTGACCGAAACGAATCTGGGAATTTGAAACGAATATTTTGATTTTTTGTGATACATTTCAGGATGCCTTAACATTTTCAAACATTACTAAAACTGCCTCCAAATGTTTGCATTTTCCCCTCGAGTAAAGTAAAGAACGGTTAATAATATCTCAGGTTTTATTTTCGTTGAACACTGATTTTTCGAAAATTCAGAAGTTAAATTTTTTGGTCGCCTTCCTACAACTACGTATTTCAATTATACATATTTGTTGATTGAAATCTGGTTTCCAAAGACAGATTATTAAGAAAGGCCTTGTATAATTTTTTTTGAAAAATGAAGTTTTCGCGTAATTTTTGCTTAAAATAATGCCAATTAAAATAAATATTTTCTCGACCCGAAATATTTTTTAAAATTTTTTCTTCAACAGAGCTTAACGTTTATAAAAATAACGCAGGTATCATTTTCGTTGGACACACTGAATTTTCGAAAATTGCAAAAGTTACAAATAATGCGATAAATTATGTGCACTACGAGATTTATTAATGATCACTAAAACATAATTTTCATACATGTAATTATCGTTTCCTAGTTACCATTCCTTATTCTGAATCAATATTAAACTCGCAGAAACTGAAGAAACTAACTAGTCGCTAGACTGTCACCACTGAGGGCTGGGTTCGATTCTCGTCGATCTCATGCGAAATTTGTTGCAACAAAATGAGTTTGGTTGCTTCACAAGGTCCAACCCCTGTGAAGTGTCCTAAACCCTACCCGTATCCTATTTCCTTCCAAATTCTGGTCGCTGGGTAGTGACGCAGGAGGGCGTGGTAGGAGCGTGCGCGAACATGCTACCTGGCGGTCTTCTTGACCACTGCGACGAGGTTGCGATTACACGTAAAATAAAATGTTAACGGAGAATTACTGCACAAATGTAAGCACTCATATCAACACTCGTTTAAGGGCTAAGACTCGCGTTGCGTCAATATAGACGTAACAAATTTAAAAAAAACACTTGCTTAGACTGCTCAAAATCGCAGATACGCAACACTACAACTATTCCACTTTATATATATATATATATATATATATATATATATATATATATATATATATATATATATATATATGTGTGTGTATGTGTGTGTGTGTGTGTGTGTGTGTGCATTTCTATAAATATTTATAAATAATCTGCCTACGTGGGGCATAGCTGAGATATATTTTAACATCCTTCCACTAATAACTGATAAATAGTAATTTCTTTCATAATTGCCCTCTTTTGCTGCCCTGTTTTGCACTGATATTGATGTTTCCGTACTCTATTGACTAATGCTGTCCAAAATTATTCTATCCCGAACTTTCCGTAATTATCACCACAGATGCGTGCCTAATTCCAAATACTTCCCTACAATTTGGCGGCGTTTGATGCAATTACACATTACATGATTACACGCACTAATTCCTATTATTAACATGTGAATTTTTCTATTTCTCTGTTATGAATTATGTCGCCCTCGTGGGCAGAACAAAAACTATATTCCATACTGTTCCTTTGGCTGCTAGCATTAGAGCGATGTCACTCGTTCCATGTCCAGAATAACAAAGAGCGTTTTTGTGCCTATTGACCGGATCATTACTTCCATTCCATTGTTTCTAATTTTTTTTAATCTTCCGGTCTACATACGCCACCTGTATTTACAGTGGGCGTCTACAAGAGACCATGGTCAAACTATACAACTATACCGCGACGTCAATTTTTTTTCTCTCTTCCCGATCGTGATAATTTTTCTATATTCTGTTAATTGAAACTAAATTATTAAATTTTTAAATTATTAAATTTCCTGCCAATTTTTGAACATGGGTTCGACACACGTCATACACTCCCTACCTGTTGCATGTGGACGTGTGATTCTGTATAGAACCACGATTCCTGAAAGTTCTATTAATTGGAATTAATTAGTAGACTGGCGACAACTACTATGAATTATCAGCCTTTTTTAACCAACAAAAATTTAACATTTATTCTTATTATTTATACATGGCAGTTCTGTCAAAGTTACGTAAATTTCTTTCAGATTAAACATTAAAACACCGTACGGGTTTGATTTTAGTTTGTAAGCTTACTTTCGCAATTATGCTCATAATCTTGATTGTTGACTTCTCGTCTGACTGGAAGAATGAAGTTCCCGGAATCCCTGGTGAACCAATTTTCGTGTCCTTTTGTAAATAAAATTGTTCAGAATATTCTCAACGATTGCTATAATGAGATTTAATATTCCCACAATCTAACACGCGTTCGCGACTTTCAGATCTGTGTTTCGTATGAAACACCTACTCGCGACTGACTATATTTAGTATGTAATTAGTGGAAAATTCTTCCATCTACGAAGCTACCGTGATGTATCACTTCTCGAAACATGGAGTATATTTAATTTCAACTTCGAAGTTGCCGATTACAATGTACCAACACAAATTTACACGAATTAAGTTCTCAAACTTGAAACTAAACAAATTCCCGGCTTACTATCATCTACATAAACCCAGCGTACGTTGAAAACT
>BLKR01007245.1:0-40998 GCA_011170035.1 Teleogryllus occipitalis | reverse complement strand
GCCAAAATTTAAAATTCTAAACAAAAAATAGAAATAGAACAATCGATAATCGTACTAAACAACTTAATTTCAAACACAATCAGTTCAATAATAAAAGAAAACCCGCCGGCTAAATACAAAAAACCTCGCAACGATCTACCGAAATCCATCTTAAACATAATCGAAACAAGAAACAGAACCAGAAGACTTTGGATTAAAACCAAAAGTCCTTTAATTAAAAAAGAACTAAATACATTGACGAATATTTCCAAAAAAGCTATTAAGAACTATTACCACACTTCGTACGATAACATGATCCAATCGTTAAACACTCATAATAATTCACTCTGGCAATTTACCAAACGAATTCTAAAGAAACGAACAATCATACCTCCATTAAATTCGCCCACAGGCAAGTGTTACGTCCCGTTAGCAAAAGCCGAAATATTAGCAGATCACTTTGCTCAATCGTTCTCATCGCACTCGGCTCTCAATCAGCTCGACCACAACTCTATAAAACAATCAGCCCTCGCACCCAATTTTAATGTTCCGAACAGAATCAAATTTTCCACCCCCCAAGAAATCAAGGCCCTGATTAGGTTGCTACCAAATAAAAAGGCCCCGGGACATGACAAAATTTCTAACATCATCCTCAAAAATCTCCCAGAAAACACTATAGCTTTCTTAAACAATATTTACAATTCAATTTTCAGATTAGGCTACTATCCACTAAACTGGAAGTACTCTATCATCATTCCGATACCCAAACCCAACAAAAATCTTAACAATCCGGAAAGTGACAGACCGATCAGTCTCCTACCCACACTAGCTAAATTACTAGATAAAATTATCCTTAAAAGATTAAAACATTACACTAATAACACTAAGGCTATTCCCCTCCATCAATTTGGATTCACCAATTCCATCTCAACCTTGCATCAATTACTAAGGATCAATGAATACATTCAAGAAGCCTTCCAGAAAAAGCACCACACAATCGTCACATGTCTAGATCTAACACAGGCCTTCGACAGAGTCTGGCACATTGGTCTCGTTCACAAATTAAAATCTATAGGCACCCCAGTATATCTACTCAACACAATATCTAGTTTTCTAGCAGACAGAACCTTTGCGGTCACAATAGATAATCACACTTCAAACCCCAGAAACATACAAGCAGGCCTTCCCCAAGGTTCTCCGTTATCTCCCATCCTTTTTAATATCTATGTAGCTGACATCCCAGTAGCACCCAACACAAGCATCGGACAATTCGCAGATGACACCATCATATACGGGTCCAGTTATTCATGCAACATCATAAGAAATAAGATTCAAAGACATCTTGACAAAATAGATGAATGGGCTTCAAAATGGAAACTCAAACTCAATGCCGTAAAATCTAACGCAAAAATTTTCACACTCAGACAAATGTTCACCCCTCCCCCCCCTGCAAATTAATAACTCACCAATTCCCTGGACGCCACGTAATCAAAACATCAAATATCTAGGATTAAATCTGGATACTAAGCTCCTCTGGAAAGACCATATTAATGCAAAAACACACCAAGCAAAAGTAAAGATTCTTCAACTAAAACCACTCATCAATCACAAAAGCAAACTCTCTCTAAACAACGCAATAGCCCTGTACAAGAATTACATACGTCCTGTTATGACCTATGCGTGTCCCATCTGGTTAAGTGCCTCAAGAACCAATTTAAACAAAATCCAAATAGTTCAAAATAAATACCTCAGAGCAATCACTCAAGCCCCATGGTTCGTTTCAAATCATCAGTTGCACAAAGAACTAAATATTCCGTACATTAACCCGTTCATTACCAAGATATCCAAAAAATTCTACTCTTACATCAACCAAATCGACCACCTTTCCCACTTCAACCTCGCCCATACCCCTGATTCCCGTACCAGAGTTAAAAACAGGTTCCCATTCCAAGCTTTCTTAAATATGCAGTCAGAATTCGATAATAAGTAAGGCGCTTCATGAGCTCCCTTACCCTATGTAGCTAGTTTTTAGAATTAAGTTAATTTTTAAGGTTTAATTTAAGCCATCAAAATTCTTATGTAAAAGTACCATTGTACTGATCTAAGTAATTCAAGGCCAATAAAAAGTAAATGAAATGAAATGAAATAACAAATTGCTCATACTTTCCTGAAAAATCTTTGGACATTTGGCAAAAAATTATTTAGTGTAGATTTTGAAAACTTGTTTGAATGCTGAACCATAAAATGGATTCTATTGTTTCCTTAAAGAATTTGCACAAAATAGTTTCCTTATTTTTCATTTTACAATTTTCTTTCTATAAGTTCTTAATTTTTTTAGATGGTAAATTACTCGTAGATTTTATACTATTAATAAAAATGGGATTAAATGTAGTTTCATTTTAACGCAACTACGAGTATTAATACAAATCAGGACTATCAAGTTTAAGATAAGACAAGGATATGCGAGGTGTCAGGCGTGATAAAATTACCGGACAGAAACGAGTTTCACATCCAAGAAGAAATTCCTGAAACATATTTGCTTTATTCTTCAGTGGCAATGCATAGAACATTTTGTTAATGAAAAGTATTTGTGACAAGTGTTGTATGTTAGTTTAGTAAGGCACCGCTAGATGCAGTTGCCGCACTGCGCGCTTCTCTGTAAGATCTGTACCATAGACAAAAGTGACAACTCTGTGACATAAGTGCTCTGTGCCCGGTACACCTGTAACGGTGCAGTACAAAGCATGTGCTCGTTTTCTTAAATAAAACTTTTATTAAATAAACAAGTGTTTATTTAATCATAACAACAAGAAATCGTCTAATGTTAACCTATTTTTAAGTGTAAACCGACTTTTGTCCTTGAAATCTCAAGTCGTGTGCGGTGCATACATTAAAAATTTTAAACCATTTACGCAAATTCCATAAGTATTAGTCTTAAAGATGTATAACTAATGATAAATGATGATAATAACAATAATAATAATAATAATACATGAAAGAACTATTTTTAGATGACATTTCTTAAGTCGGTACGTAGCAACTACAGAGATATGCAGGATACAGATTCTTAAATACGGTATCCTTGAACACCGCTACAAAAGCACCGTGAACAAATCCAGATGCTTTTCCATTCAACGCGAGTTACGAATTATGACTGGGCTCTAAAAGTGCATTGTAAAGTCACTACATGAGCCTCAACTACCTTACAGTCTGAAGCAGTGATAGTAACGGACACGATGTAACTGAACATTTGGATGGTATCTGCCAATGCAACTCATAGGTTCCATTTTTCCAACGAACGTGACTATTACGTTCCGTAAAATAGTTTTCGTTAAAGAGATGAAATCGGTTAAGAGTCCGCCGTCCGTTAAAAACAATCGAAACAAATGAGTTGTGAATTTGTATACTCAGGATGATAAGAGTACACTTTTTCCGAGAAATGGTAGTTCTTGTTTATATCATTATTTTCGTAAAGCATAAAGGTATTATGAAAAGGATTGACATACGACATATAACACAAATAACAGACTTGGTTAGTTATAAACTTTGACTTTCGCCTCAGTTTATATTAATAAATTTACACCGTGTCTGTTATTTGCTGTTTTTATGCCTAATGATGCTAATATCAATAATTTATGTTTTATACAGTGAAATGTTTTTTTAAGGTCTGTTGTGGAGGAGTTGTTAGTCAATTAAAACAAATTTGATTACGTAAAAAGGTGTTTGAAAATATATTCTGAGGCCATGTGATATTTGTTATTAAGTTTCAGTCACGAGTCAAAACTGTTGGTGGTGGTGATTCGGGAGGCGACGTGCCTCTGTAAAGTTACTGTGCCACCGGAAGTAGTGAGGAAACTGATAGAGTGATAATCAATACCTGCCTACGTATTTTGGTATGAAACAGTGGTCTTTCCTGCGTATGTGTGTGTTTAGTCGTGCTGCCTGTACAGAGATTGTACTCCTCAGCATGTGTGATTTTATCATGGTGCAAAAACAATCATTCTTATCTCTCCATCCCCCAGATGAACTGGTGATAAGAGAGAATGGCGTATGGGAAGCGTGAACGGATGGGTGATGTTTTGGACATGAGAAGACGGGTTAATTTGTTAGGTCTAGGATTTAGAGAGGTTATTTTGTTAAAGGGAGGGTATTGTGGGAGGATGTAGGTTTCTTAATTCAGTGGTCTTTCGAAATGAATACTGGTACTGATATGTTCTACCATGTTTTGCAGGAGACACGAGTCGCTTCTTTCTGGAAACCAGGAGAGCAGAGAAGTCTTGTGAATATTTAAATTGTAAAATGCCGCCTTCTTGTACACCAATTCTCCTGTTTTAAATAATTAAATCACACTCATGGCAGCGACCCCTTTGGGCCTCCCAGTAATACTTTTGAACAATATTTACACAAAATGAGTGGTTATCGCATTGTAGGGGATGAACACCCATTGGTATTTGCAAAAGGGTAATAATCCGCGACGGCAGGAGGAAAGGGGAGGAAGGGTTGAAGAGGCAGCGCAGCTTCGCTGGTCCTCGGGAAGGGGCGGCGGGGTTCTTATTCCGCTAATACGCCCGGGAGCACCTGGGCGCGGGGCGGGGCGCGGGGCGGGGCGCGGGGCGGGGCGGGGGGCGGGGCGCGGGGCGCGGGGCGGGGCGCGGGGCGGGGCGCGGGGCGGGGCGCGGGGCGGGGCGCGGGGCGGGGCGGGGGGCGGGGCGCGGGGCGCGGGGCGGGGCGCGGGGCGGGGCGCGGGGCGGGGCGCCGTGGGTCACCTGCGGGCAGCGCCCCAGTGGCTCTCAGGTTAATTAGTACTCGCTGGGGCCAGCACCGCGGGGGGGACGCTCAGGAAATGGGCGACTTTTTTTCTTCATGTTTTCGACGTTTGGAACCCTATATTATTTTGTTTTGTACTTCCTCGAAAAGCATCATATATCTTAGACCCTTACGAAGTTACCAGTGTGTCAAGAATCTAAATAGATCACGCAGACATCAATGGATTTTTTGATTGATTGATTTTTTCATGTTTCCGGGCGCGTCAACAGCTCTGGTCATTAGTCCCGTTAGTGTTGTGCATGTTTTTTTTCTCGGGAGATAGCGGTGATCTTCCCCCACTGGATGGCGAGATCCGGCGCCGACCTACCGTCGGCTAGTGGGGTTTTCCCCTAACCAGGACTCTCCCACCAGCGGGGCACCGCCCCAGCCGGGACAAGCTCTAAGCTCCCGAGATATGTGGTAGTGTAGTGAGTTTTAGTGTAAGTGTGTGTGTAAGGGGAGAGGATAGGATAACTAAGAGGAAGGATAGATCGCGCGCGGTCCGTGGCTCGTTTGGTAGGGTACTGCTCCGGCATTCGCCTGGTGTTGATCGGAGAAACCACGGAAAACTACCGATCAGAGCAGCCGGCCGCTAGAAATCTCCTCCAGACAGCAGCTGAATTCGACCTAGCTGAACAGCTAGTGTCGAAAATCCTGCCGCCGTCAGGACTCGAACCTAGGACCTCCCGGTTGGAGGCGCTGCAGTGACATCAGTTGATGCACTGAGCTACCGCTACCGGTCAGACATCAATGGAGTTAATTCGCATTGATTTCAAGTGCGTCAACTACTTACGTTATTCCTTGCGTGGGTGTTGTGCGCGCTGTATCTCAGGAGTCGTTTTCCTCGCCTCATGACACGTGAGATCCGATACCGACAGAAGTGACGGTTTGCACGGCTTCACTCTACAGGTATCTCCTCTAGCGAGGCACCATCGCCACCGGGACAAACTCTAAGCTTCCGAATGACATGAACTCAAGCTGGATAATCTGTAGCAAGCTCTAGGGTTCAGAGGAGAAAATGAGAAAGAAAAGATCGCGCGCGGTCCGTTTGTTAGCATATTGCTCCGGCATTCGTCTGGTGTTGATCGGAGAAACCACCGATCAGAGCAGCCGGCCAGGCTTGAATTCTTCTCCAGACAGCTACTGAATTCGACCTAGCTGAAAAGATAGTGTCGAAAATCCTACTGCCGCCGGGACTCGAACCTAGGACATCCCGGTCCGAGGCACTACAGTCAAATCAGTTGATGCCCTGAGCCACCGCTCGCGTTACCTACTGAAGAAAGTAATAACGAAAAAACCAACAAAAAATCCAATATTATATTCTCCAGTTTCAACTCTCCCCTACAAATCTGCCTTTACGAACACAACCTCGTTGCTTGGTGCGTCCATCATGACGCAGCCCCGGCAGGCGCCGCGCTATTTTCATTCCAGCTGCTGCTGCTGCTGCGTCGCCGCCTCCACCGCCCAAACTGCGCGTCCGGACACTCGCAATAAAATTACCTCCAAGTGCCTCCAATTACAGTAAACCGCCGCCTATTAAGGCACTCCTGTAGATGGGAGGCGCGATTCGCCGGGTGGGTTGCGCCGTTTCTGCGCCCACTCACCCCCCACACCCCCCACACCCCCAAACCCCACACCCCCACACCCCTACACCTCCACACCCTTCACACCCCCATACCCTCACACCCCCACACCCTCACACCCCCCACACCCTCACACCTGGGCCACCCTCACACCCCCACACCCTACACCTCACACCCACACACCACATCACCCTCACACCCCCACACCACACACACCCCCACACCCCACACCCCACAATCGCCACACCCCAATATCCCCACACCCTCAGCACCCTACATCCCCACACCCCCACACCCTACACACCCACACACCCCCCCACACCCTCACACCCTCACACCCCCACACCCCCACACCGCCACCACCTCGGTGGCCGTTGTGGACATTGCAGTATGTACAAGTCGGAGCATTGTTTTTGTGGCCGTTGCATCCGGATAGATGCAGCAAAAAGCCAAGCCAAAAACTTCACGCTCCGCAGACCAAGTAACCCTCCCACTCTCAATTTTCACGGTCAAAGTTTAACTTAGTTCTCATTAAAAAAGGCAGTCAAATATCTCGGTATGCAGTTTGACAGAAGACTCACTTGGAAATAAAATATCCTTCAGAGAATAACTGGCTACCCGTAGAACCCATCAGTTATATTCCATACTAAAAAGTCATCATCCCTGCGATTTCATGTTACGATTCAACTCTACCAATCAATGACGCGTCCAATTTTATTCTATAATTCTCCTATCTGGGCCTTAGACAACAAATGAACTATCCAAAAAAATCTTTCTCGCAGATTTTCCAAAATAAATTCCTCCGAACCATTACAAAATAATTTAATTTATATTTGTCTAATTTATATACAACTCTCAGTTATAAAACGAACTCCGTATTATTCCCATCTCCTTACACATCTTCCCTGTATCCTTCTGCTTCCATCCCCAAATCCCCCAGATTACCTCAGCCGTATATTTAAGAATCGGAAAAAAGTCCTATCCCCAGTAGATTAAAGCGGAAACTACAGCGATAGTTCTTCAACCCTCCCTGACCGTCATGTACCTGATGTGATTCGCTGATTTAATCCACAAAAAATTGTTTATTGAATCCATTTAACGTGACCATACTCAATGTATTAATTCATCAATCATGTTTCCTAAACAATGCCTATATTATTCAATGTACTCTCAATGCATAGTACTCGGCTGCAGATGTTTTTCGGGCAGTGAAGAAATACATTTAAAAAAATCCGTATCACGTTTGTTTCACCATCGTTGCTGTAGTAATTGATTTTGGTTGCGGTCGCTATTGTAATCGCTGCCGATGTCGCCACGAAGTTTCAAGTTCCTACAACCAGCGTGGTTTCATTCGTAGTCTTGAAAACAGTTATGGCCTCCTTTGCTGCTACCTCCACATACACTACCTTGTAGTTCTGTCTCATCACTTTCATATTTGTCGCACAGATTTTTCGGTCCCAATCGTGGCCATCATATGACTTGATGCCCCCCTGTCCGTCGTTTGCAACTGGCCATTTGTCGAATAAGGTGGCTCAGGGACTGCTGTCGCTGCAGCCTCTCTGACCGGGGGGGCTGGTGTGCCGCTGGTGGAGATATTTGGAGGAAAAACCATTAACCCTCACTTAAGTTTTCTAATTTCCGGTCTAGCCTCATCCTCTTGACATCTGTCGTTTATCGCCGCCCAAACAAGATTTTTTTGACATTTTCTTAACTTTTCGGTTTTCTAATAGTAGAACTGAAATATTATTTTAAGAATATTAAAGAAGGCGAAAACTTTGTCCTAAATAGGAATTTTCCTTGAAAAATTTGGAATGGCCTTAACGAAAGAACTATTTACGGACAACAAATTTCGTAATAAGGAAAAGTCTATATCTTTAATATTGTAGTTGTAAGAAGTTGCCGAAAAATATACTTTTACAATTTCCAAAAATTCAGAGATAATCCTGAAAATCGGACCTATTTCACCTTTATAGGTGTACTTTACTTTATTCTGGCAAGAAATTTACCGAAAAAATTGGAGGCGTTTTTCAGAAAATTTTGAAAATGTTCCTAGGGCTTTATATAAAGTCCCCCAAAAACTAATGAATATTTTTCTAAATCGCAGAGCTTCAGCTAACGCAAAAACGACAGGGGTTTCTTCAATTTGGAAAAGAAATGTACGCACGGTTTAGGCGCTAGGCTTGTTTACATACGACAGACGGACGGACGGACAGACGTTTTGGTTTCAATTGTTTTTTTAGCATCAAGGACCCACAAAAGTGTTTCTGTCTACAACGCGTGTTAGAGGATTTTTTCCTTAATTTAACAACTGGATTTATCTACTTTTTCGTTATCAGCGTCCGGCAATGAATTTTTTCTCATGAAAATCCGCCGTTTTTTCGTTCAGCATTACATAACTTTCTCGATACTACGTACATTACTCTGTATATACGTACTACGTATGCGAGAAAGTATAAAAGGAAATGTGAGCGAGATCAGGGTTTGTTACCGTGAACATCGGGAAGATGGTGTTGATGATACAATGAGATGCTAGTTTAGATGCTATTGAGTAATGGCAATGGAAGAGAAATAAAAAGTTTACTGCTGAATGGTAGAAAGAGTGAAGTGAAGTAGTTGCCAAGGACAGCAAACGTTGGGAAAATATTATTTAACCTGTGCATGGTAGAAAGGGATGTTAAGTGGGCAGCCCATTGGGCGTACCCTGTCCCAGAGCTTATCTGCGAGACGCGATCGGGCTAAATCGGCTCATTTTAGTGAAATTTGAAGGGCGTGCGGGTGCCTGTAGTGAACAAGTGCGGCCACTGTGATCTTCATTCTTGCAAATGAGCAGTCCTAGATGAAAACAAAATTTTGTATGATACCAAGAGAAGTAAAGGCTAAATATTTATGGTAAAGACATCAATAAAAGAAAGATTTTTTATATAATGAGATAAAGGTCAAAATTGCGAATGCAGGATGAGGCGAGAATGAAGATGATAAAGAATAATTAAAGGAAGACTGAATTGTCAGAGGGAGGCTATCACGGAGTTGCAGAGGAACATAATTGTGAGACTGGAGAGGGTAAGGAGAGAGTAACAAAATAAAGGCGCACGTACTGATCGAAGCCTGGGAAAATACAACGAAGGCAAAAGAAAAGACGTTGGACGTTAACTGTGACCTGCGACGAAGACATCGAGAACCGTCGTTAATGTTGACGGAGACCGGGCTGAAATACAACTCGTGTTATACTTTTTATTTCAAAATGAAGTATGCAAATATTTGAAATTTAAAAATCATTGATTGAATTTAAAATGAAAATATGAGAAACAAAAATATTTTGAGTGTTGCATTAAACCATTAAACCGAATCACAATTGTATAAAACACAAAGTTTATTTTGAAAATCTACAGTCCCAGTAACCTGGCCACCGAGGCGACAACCCAAAAGTCGATGTCGGGAACAGCGAGGTCGAGATCGCGAACAGCGGCAAGGACATCGGCGACGGCAGCGGAGGGGGCGGTGCGGGCGACAACGGCAGCGGCGCGGCCGGGGGTAATTGCGTGCAGCTATCGTTCTTATTAATTTAAATGATTAAGTCTGCGCGCGGGCAGCGGCGGCGGAGGCGGCGGCGGCGGCGGCGCGCGCCGGAATGAGAACGAACGCGTGGAGGCGGCGCTAAGCGAGATGAGAACGCGGCCGCCGGTAAACACCCGGGCTGATCAACTAAAGTAACGGAGGAGGCGGCGCCGGCTCGGGGAGATCGAGGTGGGGGAGGGGGAGGTGAGGCGGCGGGTTGCGCGGGCTGGGAGTTGGGTGGACAGGAGTAGAGCGAGCCGGGACGGGGTGGGAGGGGAGAGGTTGGTAGTGACAGGAGAGAGCTGGGAGGGTACGGAGGACGGGATGAGTAGGGAGGGACGGTGATGGGTGAGGAGGAGCGGGAAGTGGCGCGGGGGAGCTGAGAGGAGCGGAGAGAGACGGAGGGGGGCGAGGGGTGATGGGGAGGGGCGAGGACATTTGGTAAGAGACGGAGAGAGATGGGGAAAGACGAGGAGACACGACAAAAGGGCGGGATAGGTGGGAATAGGCGAGGCAGGGCGCGAGGAGGGGAGAGTATGGGCGGAGAGGTTCGGGGAGTGGCGAGGAGACCCGCGGAGGGGCTGGGAGAGACGGGGAGGGAAGGTGAGGCGGGGAGGGCCGGAGAGGGCCGGGGCTGGGCGAGACGATGACGGGGACGGGCGGGGAGAGGCAGGGAGGTCAGGGAGAGACGGGGAGGGGTGTAGAGAGACAGAGAGCCGGGGAGTGGTGGGGAGAGACGGGGAGGGCCGGAGAGGGTCGGGGCGGGGCGAAAAGAGACGGGGACGGGCGGGGAGAGGCAGGGAGGGGCAGGAAGAGCCGGGGAGTGGCGGGGAGAGACGGAGAGGGGCGGGGCGAGACGGGGAGGGGCTGGAGAGACGGAGGGGGCGGGAAAGACACAGAGGGGAGTGGAGGGGAGAAGAGGGATAGTTAGAAATGGGCGAGGCAGGGCGCGAGGAGGGGAGGGGGCGGGGCGGCGCCGAGGGAAGAGTGCGGCTGGTGGGCCGAGCGCTTCGGGGAACGCGGAGGCGGCGCGGCGTTGGGCGCCGACCGCTGCCCGAAGCCAGCGAAGGCCGCGCGTGGAGGACGCGCTCCGGGCTGGGCTTGGCTTCTCCGCGGCCGACTTTTCCCTGGCCTTCGCCACATTTCATTTTGTCCTTCTTGATCTTGAGTGCGGCGGGGTAGAAAAGACAATAAAGAATAAGCGTACAATACAATGCACATGTAGGAATGAATGAAACCCTGGTAAACTGGAAAACAACGATTTTAGGCTTCGGCGTACCAATGATCCGGACGTATGGGCTCGATTGCGGTGCCAGAAATTTACGTGATGTGTTTAACCTTCGTGAGTTTGAACTAGAATACCCCTAGACTTGTGTTGCCCAGATACTTACTTGGTGACGAAAATGCGCTTCTGTTGGGTCCTACTGGGGTTTACTAAGGTTTAGCTGTTCACCGACAACTACACATATATACTAAAATACGTTCTGTACGATGAAAATTTCAAACCTGGTAATTGTATTGTACCATATCATGAGCCTCATTGATATTACACACAACACAGCCGTATTTGGAGTTACTTCGATAAAACTGTACTACAAACTAAAGGTTATTTTAACTCTAAAACACTAACCATGAGTCGAATCGTCTCTCATTGTACACATAAGTGCCCATGCGCAGCCCGCATGACGCACTAGCACTCTGACCGGTCACTTAAGGTTCCACTCTTTAGTGCTTCTTGTGATCCAACCTAGGTTGTGTCTGACTGCCGGGTTCGTGGAACGCCATCATCTTCAAAGGTCAGTGTGTCGCAATTACTCATGATTAGCAATAAGAGACTATTTAAGTGTGCGTCTATCTTACTCATCCTTAGTAAGAGAAGGTATCTTTGTCCAGTCTTGTTTTAACAATTACAAATTGAATATACTATTTTTTAGCTTATTTTACGTTATTTTGTTTATGCAAAGATGGCTGGAAGACAGACGAATGAAGAAATATGCTTCTGCTTGATGATGAAAATTTATGAACAAGCGTGAGGATAATTTGGAAGACGAAGATTTGGACTCGTGATAGTGATGAAGACCCTTATTACGAACAAAATTCATTAGAAGAGGTTTATGAAGATATTGAAGAAGATATTCGAAAAGCAGAGGTAGAGCTTCGAGAGTCTAGGTGAAAAGAAGACGGTGCGGGTACAGCAATGATCCTGGCTTAGCTCAAACATCAGCTTGCAGTGTAATAACATCTGAAAAGTCTGCTGTATCCTCATATTATCCAAGTTTGTACATAATAACTTTTTCAAAGAGTACAATAAAAGACAAAAATGTTTTCCAATGTAAAACACATTGGTAACAGCAAATACTATAGAGTCAACATAGTATTTGGTAACAGCATGAACCAGGAAACGAAATATTGTATATGTTCAACCCGGAATTATCAGAGATGCGAGAAATTGTACTACCCCTCTTGAATGCCCCTTGCATTCGTCATAGAACCGTAAGAGAAGGTACACGACATAACTGTGTAACAAATGAAGGATATAAATTTGTGGAGTGCATAGGACAAAAATATGCCATTCATATTTTTCAAAATATGCCATTCATTCATGTGATGTGTCACTGATGATATTGAGTGATTATTGAAATTATAATTTTGTGAAAGAAAACTGATTAGTTTGTTTGCTTTTGATTAGACTGAACTATAAATCTATTTTTGTTTTACGAAGAAGAAAGTTAATGATTTATTTTTGATTAGATTTACGTTCCTAGCTACTATATAAAATATATTTTTGGCTAAAAAATGCTGCGAAAATATATGTTTGATTTTTATAAAATACCAATTATTGCTTAAGCCACTCCATTATATGTAATTCTTTGAAAACCAAAGCGAAAATTTATTATTTACACTTAATTTACGTTAAGTGAGTCGATTCGACTCATGATTAATAATAGCGTACCTATAAAAATGCTTAGTGTTTTAGGGTTAAATATGATTCAAACTTTTAGGTTAATTATGTATATTATTTAATGTCAGAACAATACTGATGAGTACATCAAATTACAGGAAAGTGTGTTATTCAATAAATCCCGTATATTAAGGATTATTTTGAGCATCATTTAAGGAAAAAGAACATAAATGAGGGTGAATATTTCTATACTCTTAACTTCAGTTGCTTTACTTTCCTTATATACTTTTACAAATTTAAATATATGGTGTCATAATCAATATGCCATGCACCCTTTGACAAAAAATCTACGTTGTCAAAAGCCGAAAATATACATGTAGGGATTATTAAGCTAGTACTAGAAACTTGTAGTAAAATCTCGTTTGCTTATTACTAAAATATCTCTTGGAATATTTGTTCTCACAGGAACAATTTCTCACTAGATTGATATTTACATTCCATCATACTAGAAATTAGTTTCAGAGAGATACATTTTAATTTCTAGGAGTAATATCATTCCTCTGTCGTCCTTACAGATACTTCTGAACTGCATTATGCCGCTGACACTCCTGAATTGCACTATTTGGAATTTACATAAACGTTGTTGTCTAGCAACGGTACCTGTTATAGGTATTTTTCATTACATGGCTTTGAGGTGTAACTCAACCACACCGAGATGCTCATTCCACAAGGGTAAACGAATTACTTAGAATTATCCTTTATTATCCCTGGTTCTGTACACTTTATGTAGCAATTTTGTTTAATCCTCGAGTCCAAATAAAAACTAATTTCCCTGCCATGCGAATGGCGCTGCTTGTTGACTCTGCCCGCCCTCTTCCGAGGGAGTTGTTGGCGGAAGGACAAAACGCGGCGTGTTTCTCGCGTTTCGTGAAGCACTTGCAGCGCCTCCCATCGCTCTGCAGCGCCGTTGCGTCGGCCTCCAGGTCTTGACTGGGAGCGGGGGCTCACTGCACCAACTGATGGCACTGCAGTGCCTATCACCGTCCTGGGTTCGAGTCCCGACGGTGGCAGGATTTTCGACACTAGCTTTTCAGCTAGGTCGAATTCAGTCGCTGTCTGGAGGAGAATTCTAGCGGCCGGCTGCTCTGATCGGTAGTTTACCATGGTTTCTTCGATCAACAACGAATGCCGGAGCAGTACCCTAAGAAACGGGCCACGGATCGCGCGCGATCTTTCCTTACTCTTCCTTGTCCTATGTCGCCTCTTACACACACACACACACACACACACACACACACACACACACACACACACCTACACTAACATGCATTACACTACCGCACATTGCGGGAGACCGGACGGGAGCTTAGAGCTTGTCCCGGCTGGGGCGGTGGTCCTGGTTGAGGGAAACCCTGTAGACCGACGGTAGGTCGGCGCCGGATTTCACCATTCAGTGGGGGAAGACCACCGTCAACACCTTCCGAGCAAAACACGCAATACACTTACGGGACTAATGACCGTAGTATTTGACGCACTCGGATTCACTAACAATCGAATCAAATCGATGTCTTGGGTCCTCCCACTTCACTCTGCATCGCGGCCCGTCACCTCGGAGGGGCTTGCTTTTATGGTTTTCCATGTTGTCTGAAAGTGTCTCCCATCGATCGGTGTCGGTATAAATTCTCCAACAGCGCTCTGCCTGTCTGTGTCTCTCCTAGTATAACCGTCTCTTACCAACTCCCCTTTTTCGAGTCTTTTCAAATCTCTCCGTATATATCCGAGTCTGTCTTTCTATTTAGAGTCTTTCCGATACATTCTTTTTCGTGATTGCCCAACTAGTACAGTTCATGGATGATAAATATTAATCTAGTGAGAAATTGTTCCTGTGAAAACAAATCTTCCAAGAGATATTTTCGTGATATGTAAATCAGATCTAAACCTTTAGTACTTGCTTGATAGTACCAGAATTTGATATGTTTCGGGCTTTTGAAAACGTAGTTTTTTTCGACGAAGAGAACATGGCATATTGATTATGACACACGGTAAATTTAAATCTGTAAAAGTATATTGTAAAGCAACCGAAGTGAAGAGTATACAAATATGCTGTTAGATAAAGAATGGGTTTCTATTTTCCTCTTTCCGTGTCTTCCCCTGCCTCTCCCTCTCTAACACTCAATCACTTACTTAATCTCACAGTCGTTCGCTCATTCATTCATACCGGGTCTGCCCGAGTCCATTTCTCTGGTGTGTGCGCAAGTCTCTCTCTCTTTGTCTGTCGTGTCTTACAATGTTGGGTCTATATTAGTTAACGCAGAACCTCTCGCCCCTCACTCCATCACACCTCACCTTATGCTCTAATCTGCTCCTCTCAGTCTGACAATGCCGTGAACCGTCCGTTTATTTCCCTTGATACGACGACGTCCAAAATCGCTAGACTTCCCTCCGTGTCGTCTTACGTCACTTAGCGTCGACTTGCGTCACCCTGCGTCACTCGGAGTCGACCCATGTCGCGACGTCTTTGCACAGCGCCCGAAACGCTCTCGTCATCTCACGTCGCGCGCCGTTCTCGTCTCTTTTCCTTCTTTACTCCGTCGCTCCCCGTCCCTTTGAGCCGTGCCAAATGGCCCCGCACCGCCACGCTCGTACCGCTACGCTCGACTTGTGCCGCCTGACGTGGCCCGCGCCGCCAGGGCCATCCGCGCTGGCGTTGTCGTCCTACGACACCCCCCCCCTCGCTGCCATCGCCGTCGCCGCTGCCTCCAATATAAACATGCCCATGTTTTGCTTCGCGCGTTGCCATGGCGACGCTCTCGGGCAATTTGTAAATCGCTTCGCTACGTGGCTTTTTGGAGGGAGAAACCTCTCGCGACGCGTTTTGCACCTCGGGTGTCACCTCGGGTGGCAAGGCGCGGCCGCAGGCAAAGTGTGCGGCGGTTAAATGCGCGGCGTTTTTTTTTTTTTTTTTTTCTTTCGAGGGAAGCTCCGGCTTTTGCTTGTTACACTAACAAGCGGGGAGGCCCGAACTAGACACGTACAAGTGAAAGAGTCTGATGATATCACGAACTGTCGAGTGTGACAGGAAAGAAAAAATCTTATTCTCAGCCTCGACCATATTTTATTGAACGCCCCTTTGGATATGGGAAATGAAAATAATTTGTCAGATAATATATCACATTAAATGATATAAATATTTTTGTTGAAGCTTTTCGAAAAGCATGTGGTATTAAAGCAGTGGGTTTAACGCATTTCTATAATTTCTTAAACTAAAGTTAAACAAAATACCTGTTGTATAAGGTGTGCCCAAATAAAAAGGAGACTACAGTGATACAGGAAGAAACTTTAATGCAAACATAGGAGTAACATTTCCTTTGGAACAGTACATCCATCAATAGTGTAAGTAGGTAGTTGTTTTGATCCACAATAAGGAAAACGAAGTAAACCCACACAATAACTGTGGAAGAGCGTTTGCAAACAAGATAACTAAAATATTTACATCTCTGATTGCGAATCAACAGATAATGCGGAGTGAGAATTTCAACATTTTGCCTGAATGTTAATCCAGCTTCCGACCGGGCAGGTCTTGTGAAGATAACTTCTTTGTGTTAGAAGGCAAAATAGGACTAGAGCTATTTAAATCTAAAGGGAAACTGTATGCAGCGTTTATTGATTTCATAAGAGTATCGACTCCGTTATCCACAATGTTCTATGGGAATCACTATATGATTCCGGGGTGTTGAGGCTGCAAATATTTCCATCAGAGTTTTGGGAGAGCAACAGACGATGATTCGGGCTGACAGTAAGCGTCTTGCCACATTCCCTCACTTGTCACGAGGGAAAATTCTGAAAAGCAATTTGTTAAGAATTATCAGTTTACCTCAGCGTAAGAATTATTGGATATTGAAGACGTTGTCAATATTACCTTGTCTTAAGCGAAAAGAAGATCGTTTTCTGTTGTAATTCGGGCGTAATACAATTCCAGGCCAGTGTCCGCGCCAAAACACGTGTGTGCACGGCTGTAAGGCAGGACCAGCTTCCAACAGTCCAAAATCTAATTTTTCAATCCAGCCTAGATGTGAATTACTAAGCCTCTTTACTGACGAGGCGATCCTTTGTGAAACCGCTCGGCTGAAGGTTCTCAAACAATTGACTGTCGTGGCGTCCTATTTAGAAATGCACCTGATTCTCAGAAGTGTCAACAATACGAGAGTTCCCAGTAGCTGGCGCAATCTCGCGAGCGTCTATGAAAGCAGTTCAAACTTTTCAAAGCAGTTTGTCCTTCCAAAGACTTTCATACGAACGACATCTTTGCCTTTCTCTCTCTGGAAGCCAGCATGTGGTTTTTACAGAAAAAGTATAAGTCTAACGCGGGATGTTTAAAATGTATGCCCTTTGCTGTTAATTAGCGCCAAGGCATTGTTATAAATGATAAATTCCAAAGTATGGCGCTAAATTTGAATTAATTTTGGCCGCCTATGTGATAACAGGGGTAAGCAGCAATATTATAAAGATTCTTCAGAATCTTTATAATATTGCTGCTTACCTCTTAAGATTCTTCAGAATCTTTATGGAAGAGCATCAATGAAAGTAAGAATCGACACTCATTCTTCTACCAATTCGATAGAAGTAACACAATGCGTACTAAAAGGTGATTCGTTCAACCCTACACTATTTGATATTTTCCTTCGAGACATAACCAGTTCCTCCGTGGATGATGGTTACACTGACATAGTATTAAAAGCTGACATTCTTTTTTTGCTGATGATTTGATTATCCTGGCAACCGATGTGATGGATCTTTAGAAACACACACTATACAAGTATTCTCAGAAAAAATCCTGGAAGTTAATCTCAAAAACCAAATAATGTAATTCATAAATTCAGGCAGAATGACGTTAGAGATGCCAGTGAAATATAGAGGTGAAATTATAGAAATGGTCTGACGATGACGGCAAAGCCGTCGAAAGCCGTCTATCTTAATAAAACTAATATGTTGACGAAGATGACCTCTTTTATTTCTTCTCTTCGTAGTTTAGACCAGCCCTAGGAAGACCACGACAAGATGGTCGAAACGCCGGCATTACAGCCTTGGACGCGGCGTCACCCGGACAGCCAAGACCATTCACATGACTGGTCGCAGAAGCCTACGACTTCACGATGTGATGTACCGCTCGTTTGTTTATCGCTAGTTCAACAGCGATTTCACAAGTGGTGATCCGACAATTCTTCCGTATGAGCTCGTTCACAACCGCAAACGGCGGTTGGTCTTAACGTGCGCCTGTCTCGGGCGCGGCAAGTCCTTGATGTTGACGCGTCCCGCCGTGTAACGCTGACATCACCGGAATACGGCACACCGTTCGAGACATCGCTCGCTATATATCCCACGCGTCCTGCAGTAAATTTGGGACGCTTGCTGCCCTTGTGCGCGGAGAAATGGGATCGCTGTGCTTTGTGCTACTCTGGAGGTATTCAGCGTAGACCAAAATGCGGCAAAAGTGCGTGTGAACTGAGGCAATTGCTGTAACGCCCTTCTCTCCCTCTGTTTTTTTATTCAACCACTATTGAGAACCCGTCAAAATTTAACGGTGAGATGTGAGTTAAATGTAAAATACTGTGCCCAGACTAATGTGCACAATATGTTGCATTGCTTGCATCTTCAGGGTATAACGAAGATATTCTGTGATATGGAGTTCCCAAAACACGTAAGGCCCGTGACCAGGTGGCAATGCAATATCGGCACCAAATGACATAAAAGAAAGACCAATATAATACTGACGGATATTATTTCTAAAGTTTTTTGATGTGTCATCAGCTCCTATAAACAACTTTGATTTCTTCTGGCATATTGCTCGAATAAGTAACTCGTTTGCAGAATTTCTCTCACGTGGGAAGTACAAAGCAGAACAAAACTGACATTTCATAGGCAACGACCCAACAGAGAAGGAATTGACCTCACTAACACGACACCTACGCTGACTTTTTCTTTCCCTGCGTCCACTTAATGTACGTTTGCGTCTTTTGGGGCGCGTGGGCAAGGATTCGCAATTCGACATAACCTGTGAACAACTTCACTACTTCAGTACAACCGGGCAAAACCCACATGTTCTCTACAAAATACACCACAAAAGCAAATACATGCAAACTGTCAACGCCACAATGCAATTATTACATTGAAAGAAAACCTTGACGCCGACCTGGATGGCCGAGGTGGCTAAGAGCGAGTACCGACTCAGCGCTTCGGTCCGAAGGGTCGCGGGTTCGAGTCCCGCCTTGGGCATGGCTGTTTGTCCCTTGACTTTGGGTGTGTGTTGTTGCGGAGGGCCTCGCGTTCTGCTGACCCCAGATCAGAGGAGCCCGCAAGTGTTTGTCTAGTGTATGGTCGAGTATGCGTCCCTTCGGGACGTAAAGGGCAACCGGCTGTCGGCTGGATAAAAGCCCTAGGAAAAAAAAAGAAAACCTTGACGAATTGTAAACAAATCTCAACAAACAAAACAAAACATCAAGCAACGCCACCATGAAGCAGCGTGGACCCGTGGATATATCGACTCATATATATATTTTGAAACAGCCACTCTTTGGACGAAAACAATTGATTATTGATAAGCGTACTATTAAAGAATGAGTTAATTAATTAATTAATTTACACTGTAAATGGTGGTGAATCAATACGAACAATATCTGATAACACATCTAGGGATCACATTCTTTCATTTAAAGGAAAAAATACTACAATCGGTTCAGTAGAAGCTGTAAACGAAGCCATGGCAGAATACCTTATTTTTTTTAATATATATAGATTTTCTAATACAGCGTACATAGTCACTTTACAGAAGTGTTGGGTTATACAATGTATACAATAATATACCGACAAAATAAAAGGGAGGATGACCCCACTGGGTTGCTCAACGGGAAATCAGGTTCGGGTGCTTGGGAGTTATTGCGGTGGTTTGTGATATGGGTGAGATAAAGGAGTTATAATGTGGAGAAACTCTCTCCGTTTGTGCAACAGGGAAGAAACATGGCGCCATCTATCGGCTTCCGCGTTCACTTACGGAGAGTTGACACAACGGTGATACGGCTATCTTTCCTTTTCATTTGGGCACACTTACAGCATTATATCGATATATCATTACGTTTATAGACACATGGCAAGACAATAATTCATAATATAATTACTGAAGAACTCAAAAATCCAATATGCATTCACGTAGAAAAATGACAAAAATAGTTTAACAAGTTTACCACCTGAGAGCTTAATGCGGCTTCATTACTTATCAAAATCACATTTCTGTTTCACGGAAAGCGAAGAGTTGAGATTGGTCTTTTATTTGCGATATATATATATATATATATATATATATATATATATATATATATATATATATACACATACTAAAATCAGCGTGTGGGAATTGGGAACGAACGCTTCTTGTTATCACCATTCTTGATTCTGTATTACTTGCGCTTCTACCATTCACTTGAAACTGCACTCAATATTGAAGCTGGCCATTTTTTTCATGAACTGAAATATACGATTTCTTACTATCGATCTACTGTTACCTATATCAACTTTTGAAAACAACACTGCCCAAGCCTTATCACTTGGAATGAATTATTTGTTGAAACGATAAATGTAAAGGTATGATGAGAAGGTTAATGTCGGAATGGAGGAAGGAGGTGCTGAGAAAACAAGAGAACACCTAGAAAATATGCTGTGAATACGCTTCGCGCACCACTGATTCCACACAGATAGATCAGTATTCGACGCCAATTCCCAACAATGAAAGGCGAATAGGCACAGAACCATGTCATGGGATTTCCCTTGGAGAAGAGCCAGTGCTATGACATTTACTGACTCCACGAACCACTACTAGGTCACGAACTTTTCCATCCGCCCCCATCCACCAATCTTGTTTCATCCCCCAAAGAGAAGATTGATTGATTGATTGATTTTTTCGTGTTTCCGAGCGCGTCAACTGCTTTAGTCATTAGTCCCGTTAGTGTAGTGCATGTTTTTTCTCGGAAGATGGCGGTGATCTTTCCCCGCTGGATGGCGAGATCCGGCGCCGACCTACCGCCAGCTAGTGGGGTTTCCCCCTAACCAGGACTCTCCCACCAGCGGGGCATCGCCCCAGCCGGGACAAGTTCTAAGCTCCCGACTGGTCTCCCGGAATAGGTGGTAGAGTAATACATGTTAGCGTAAGTGTGTGCGTGTAAGGGGAGATGATAGGATAAGGAAGAGGAAAGAAAGATCGCGCGCGGTCCGTGGCCCGTTTGTTAGGGTACTGCTCCGGCATTCGTTGTTGATCGAAGAAACCACGGTAAACTACCGATCAGAGCAGGCGGCCGCTAGAATTCTCCTCCTGACAGCGAGTGAATTTGACCTAGCTGAAAAGCTAGTGTCGAAAATTCTGCCGCCGTCAGGGCTCAAACCTAGGACCTCCCGGTGAATGGCGCTGCCAAAGAGAAGAGAAGAGAAGAGATAGGTCGGTGAAGAGGAAATAGAGATTGCGCAGCGCAATGGTCGATATAAGATTGCGGGGGGGGGGCGTCTGGGAAGAGTAGGTAAAAGGCCACAGAAAGAGTGCGAGTTAGGTGTTGTAACTGCTCGGAACTAAATAGGACCACCATCCTATTTTGTTCCGTGCAGAAGGGAGATAGAAAAAGAAAAAAATAAGGATGTTAGTTGGATAGTAAAGAAGCGTGAAAGATAGCTGGAAACACGAGCGAGAGAGGAAAGTAAAAAGCGGAAGAGATTGAGAGAAGATGAGTCGAACGAGGAACACGTATGGGGCAGAAAAACGAAAGATAGTTGAAATGGACAGAAAAAATAGTGAGCTGGCACGAGGGGAAAAATGGGAGAGAAATAAAGAAACGAAAAATTGTAGAAACGATGTGAAAAGTAATTTGCAGGTGTGGATGGTGCATATAAATCGGGGTTCTAGAGAGCCGTGATGTACGGACGAGAGGGATTGTGAGGCGATCCAGATGGTGAGGCGGCGGAGACGGCGAGGCGTCCGAATTGGCGAGACATCCGAGATGGCGAGGCATCCGAGTTGGCGAGCTGGCGGGATGGCGAAACGGCCAGATAATGAGGCGGTTGCGCTGGCGAGGCGGGAGGGGTATGAAGTGGGCGAGAGGTGAGGTGAACCTGAGGGAAGGTGAAGTGAGCCTGAGAGGTGAAGTGAACCTGGCGAGAGGTGGGGCCTGACATGAACTCAAGCGGGATGTTTAGGCTGGCCGGACGAGGCGAGACGGAGTGATGAGTCGTGGGTCGCGGCGAGATGGCGCAGACGAGCGAGGTGGGTGAGCGGAGGAGCTGCGAGGAGCCGAGCGGGCGGCCGCGGGGGCAGAGGGAAGTTAATTACTGCGCGTGTGGAGTCGGCAGCGTCGGGGCGGCGCGAAGGGTGAGTTGGGGGGGGGGGGGGCTCCCGCGGGAGAGCGCGCTAATGACCGGCCGCCGGCGCCTCCTGTGTGCCTTCGCCGCCGCAGACGCGCAAGACGCCGCGACCTCAAGGCGCTGGCTGCGAACCGCTGGTCGACTGGCCTCGCCCCGCCTCGGTTATTTGGTTACGCCAACTACAGCACAGGTTGAATTCATTAATAAATAGTTGGGACAAACATGAGGCATTGGATGGACGTGTAGTTTAAATAAAAGGAGGTAGTGGCAATAATATTTGCTCTTTTCTTTAGAAATAAAATATTAATAAATATATACCTACCTGAAAAAAAAGTATTATGTTGAAGAAGAGATAAATCTTGTTCTCATATGACTCTGTTATCTGAGAATTGAAGTAAAACGAGAGTTGGCATTTATTTCTCCAACGCTTCGATTCTCTAAAGTAAGAAACGATATTCACAGAAAGATGAATGAAATGGATTGAGATTTTCCCTCTTTTTATTATACATAATATTCACTTACTTTGTATACAAAATAAAATTATTTGGAACTATTCATGGAAATCAGTGGAATTATAAAAGAGATATTGAAATGGAAATGATGGATGAAGGGAACAAAAAATCTGTATTACTCATTAAAAAAAATTTAATGAAAATATAACATTTATTTCTTGTAATACAGACATTAAATGTTCTTTTAGTAGCTAAGTTATTGTTACGCCAATATAGCAAATGTGAAAAAAATGCCTTTCACAAAAATATTATCATAGGAAACGTTTACAGAATTACAGAAGTTGTTACTTCTTTGGGAACTTTATTTCATATCATTATTTACATACGGTTTTCTGAATTATTTTCATCAAATATACAGGAAACCGCATTTCTTTGCTTGAACATTTCTCTCTCAGGTTTTAGAAATTGAAGATGAAAAGTGCACCAATACAAGCCAATCTCATTATTTTAAAACATTTTAAAAATTCTCATTTTATATTTAACCGAGGATATTTATGGTTCTCCTGGCAAAGAATCTCTTGTTTACATGATCAAACGAGCGAAAACGTGCAAGAACGTGTATTGTGTGTTTTTTTATTTGTAACTTCTTTGCTGTAGCGGGACCCAGTTATGCTTCTCTAACGAGACTTTGTATGCAAACTCACCTGTTCAAATATTTGGTGCCCTCCAACTGGTACACCATATTATTTTGCGCCGGAGTGAAGCAGAGTCAAGCCAGGAGCTCTCGTAGAACACGTCAGACAAGGTTGGTTGGAAGCAAAGAGTTAAGCACAAATATTCGTAAAATAATCAAGTAACTAACCACTTCTCTAAATAATCTGGACACAGTATTATGTCATAATGTATATATGTATTAATTCTATAGAAGCATGAAACCTAAAATAAATTGTAATAGTCCTGCAAGTATTATCTGAAAATAAAATTAACTGGAATATAAATATTCTTTCGACCACCACCACTAAGCAATTACTATTAGAGCGTAACCATGGTTTAAGTTCAATTTTGAACACTAGAGCTAAAAGTGAGACGATGCTCAAATGTGCACGTAAAACAACGGGGCTTTTAAGAAAACAAAATACTTTCGTCTGACCGCATCAGTTACTTCTGAAATTGATATAACTAGTATATAATTAAATGTTTTTTATCTAGAATTAAAATAAAATAAAACTTATTAAGCTTGACAAAAGGGATTTTTTGACATACTTGGTAAAAAGGATTTTATTTTCTTGGAGGATTGCATCACTCAGTCTCATGACACAATTCCTACTTTTCCTACTCGCTAAATAAAATGTCACTTTTGCCACTCGTATCATAAAGAACTATTATTTTCATGTCTTCACGTATTGCAACACAAAACATTACTTCCGATAGCAGCAGGAATATATTGATATCTTAGTTTAGAGTATTCGGTGGACATTTTCGTGTTAAAACTGTTTATTTGTCTACAATTTCATTACAAAAATACATTTTAAACACAATTGCTTGCCTCATCTATCTACGGGTATAGAAAGTTGCATGAAAAAGAGTCGAGTACTTTCAAAGTACAAAAATACTTGTAAAAATTGTTTCATTGCAGTATTTGGTTTAAGACAATATGAGAAATCAAGTAACAATAATTTATGTTCCGTCAGAAATGCAGTAATATTCCATGAAGTTTTACCATTGCCTTGAAATACCTCCACTACTGCTTTGGACATTGGTAACCAAAACTAATTTATTTGAGGAGACAATATTGTCATGAACGTTTAATCACTTATATCAATCTTCCTCAGGTATATCAATCTTCCTCAAACATGATGAAAGAGTGACAAATACGGTTGGTGCCCTTCTGATTAACTTTATCGCATCTGTCAATAAATACTGTAATCAGTCTGCACATCATAATACAAATTGTGGTTAATAAATTGTACATCACATTTGTTATTAATTAAAGTATTATTTACTCAGTTGCACATTTTTATGACATGTGAAACATTAACTCACTTTGAAAATCATGACGTTTTATTGCAATCAAAATGAAGCCGAAAGTTCCATCACACAAGCGGAATAGTTGTATATACGAAGTAGTAGTTTGGAGACAACGACAAAAAAGTAGATATTATAGCAATGCATTCTGTTATAAGCAGTAAAATAAGTTGCCATTCTTGAAATGATGTATCATTCAGAATTGCTTCACATTATTCAGTGCCAAATGAATAATTATGTATTTGGTTTTTCAAAGTAATAATGAATTCCGAACTTGAAATCATATTATATGATACTTAAAGACATTATAATGCACATAAAGACATTTTAAAGTCACTGAACTGATATTGACAAACTATATTTTTATTTGTAATCATAACACTTTTAGAGCTTGTGAAGGCCACAAAAGTTTTCTCTCACCAAAACGCGCTGGGGCGAGAAAATCCAGATTGACGCTCGAGGCTTGTCAGTTGCGTCACGAATAATAATGTGAAGTTAATAATAAGAATAATGTAAGTAATAATGTAAGTAAAGGATAAGACAAGGAAGGGGAAGGAAAGATCGTGCACGGTCTGTGCCCCGTTAAATACGGTACTGCTCCGGTATTAGATAGATTTATTAAAGTTCGCTTTGAGCTAATGCTCGGTGGCAAACATTATTACAACTAGATCTACGACAATTACAAAACTATTACGAATATTTACAAATATAATTACAATTAGAATTAGAGATTAATATCCTAGTTACAATTAATTTCGAGTTATCTATATGTTGACTTATAGCTTTTCTAACACTTCACTCCACTTCACTTCACTTCACTGTATAAGAGACATGACTATATTATTAATAATACTAACGATTATAATAATGAAACTACTACTAATAATATTAATAATAATAATAATAATAAAAATAATAATAATAATAATAATAATAATAATGATAAAAGTCGCAGTATTATTAATGATGACCTACATAGAATTAAGTATATTTTTAAATTTCACTACATTAGAAGGAAGAGTCTCTAGTGCTTTTGCAGGTAGTTTGTTCCAATCTACTATAGTACGATTCACAAAGGAGAACTTGCCTACATCAGTTTTTTGCTTTCTACATCGTATTTTCCAGGGATGGTCTCCTCTACTTTTATAATCAGGTTTCTGTAATCTTTTTCTGAGGTCTGCCCATGCTGAGTCCCCTTTGTCCGTATTCACCTGCTGTGTTCGGAGAAACCACCGATCAGAGCAGCTGGCAGCTAGAATTCTCCTCCAGACAGCGACAGAATTCAACTTTGCTGCCTGGCTAGTTTCAAAAATCCTATCCCTGCCGGGACTCGAACCCTAAGACCGCCAGGTCAGAAGCATTGAAGTAATATCAATTGATGCTCTGAGCTACTTGAAACAGTTTTAGTTTTGGTAATAGACATACCTGACAGCGGTTTCATCACTCAATAAGGAGTGAGCGAGTAGTTGACGTTTGTGTCATTTATTTCATGAATTTTTTCATATTTTGCTCAATAGATACTTTCATACATTTTATTCCATTACTTTCTATTGACGTGAAAAAAAATATAAATTAATGCATACCAGCCTTCTAAATGTATCGGTCCAAAAGAGGCAACATTCTAGGCTTCTGTAACGCAATTTCGCCAATCGTCGAAATATTAGAAACAGATTAAACAGCACAACTACTACAAGGGTAACATTAGACTTACTATTCGTATTCGTGTTGTTAATTAAGTTTAGTTGTAACGTATAGCATAAAAGAGTCAATTCGTAATTCCATCTTCACACTGTTATTCACCGAAAATCAACTATTAATTACATTAGAACATCCACAAGCACTGGAGATACTTTGTATCATCACATTATTCTCATGCTTAGGCATACGTGTGCGGTCCAATTTAGACGCCGATGCAAATTCGGCAACTTTCCCCTTTAATGCACGTTTCCGTGATTTGCATTTGTTTCACCAATGCAATTCTGTAATGGTGTCTGACGTACGAGGAAGAACCCCACCCTCACTTCTGAAAAGCTTTTATCTGACCTTGCGGTCAGAAGGTGACGCTTCGAGGGGGCGGCGTGGGCTGTTGACGAAGGTGCCTGAGGGGAATCCCCGCCTGGGTGGCGACAGCTGCAGCTCGCCCGCCTTTGCCGTCACGCCCACGCCTGCTGCGGCCTCCGCGCGCCCCCCACCGCCTGGTCCTCAGCGCTCACTCCCCGTCCCCGCCCCTCCGCCCCACCCGTCCATTCACGCCGGTCCAGCACTGCCCGTCCACCCCCGCGCCGTCCTGCCCGTCCACCCGTTCCCGCTCGCTCGTCCTCGCCTGTCCGTCCCCATCTGTCCGTTCCTGTCCATCCATCCCTGCCGGTCCGTCCCTCTGGCTCGCCCAACCGCCCCCGTCCGACGGTCCCCATCAACCTGTCTCTACCCGTTCGTCCCCGCCCGTCCGCCCTAGTACGTCCATCCCCGTGCTCCGTCCCCGCCCGCTCGTCCACGCCTGTCCGTCCCCGTCCGTCCATCCCCGCCGGTCCGTTCTCGCCCTCCGGGTCGCCAATTCACCCCCGCCTGCCCGTTTCCAACCTGTCTACGCGTCCATACCTGCCCTCGCCCTCCGTCCTGTCCGTCTGTCCCTTCCCGTGCGTTCCCGCCCGCCCGTCCCCACCTGTCCGTCCCCTCTCATCCATTCGTCCCCGTTCGCCTGTCCCCGCCGGTCCGACCCCGCCGTCAGTATCCGCCTGCCCGTCCCCGCCCTTTCGCCCCATCTGTCCGTCCCCGACCGTTCGCCCCCGCCCGTCCATCCCCGCCAATCCGTCTACCACGCCCTCCGTCCTGCCCGTCCGTCCCCGCCCGCCCGTCCCCTCCTGTCCGTCCCCTCCCATCCATTCGTCCCCGTTCGCCTCTCCCCGCCTGCCCGTCCAAGCCCCTCCGCTCCTGCCCGTCCGCTCGCCCATGCGTCCCCTCCAATCTGCCCCACCCATCCAACCCGCCTCCTCACTCCATTTCCATTTCCCATTCCACCTCCATCTCTACCCGCTCCCCGCTCGCTCCTCCGCCCCGCGCAGCTCGACCACCCGCGTCCCCGCCCGCCCCCGCTGCCAGGCGCGGCCTTGCGCACGCGCACGCGCTCTCTTGACACAGCTGCGGCGACGCGTGTCCCGCCCGTGCGTGCGTGCGGCCCTCGCCGTGGCGTGGCGTGGCGTGGCGTGCGGCGTCGGGTGCGCGGACTACGCGACGCTCTTGAGGTGGCGGGGGCAGCCTCTCCCACATTCATTGGCGAGGTTGCTCCGCTACGTCTCTACGCTACTGGTTAGGTCACGACATTTAGTCTTAAGGTTATTTTGGGTTAGCGGATGACGTTTCGATATTTATGGAATCGTATAAATATACTGATTGAACGTCATGGTTACAGATGTGACAGGCGGAGAAGTATTGAAAATAAAAACAGAAAATCCGAATAGTTCTAAACATTAGTAAATAAAATTGATGTATATTACTACTTTTCTAAGCGCGTAGATGTTAAAAATACCTCCTACCACGTGACAAGAATCTAAAGTTTCGGTAGATACCCGGGAATATTTCATTGCGTTATTCCGCCTATTATCATACTGCACGTGCTGAGTGAATTCTCATACGAAGTGTGTCCCTGCTTACAACACAGCTGATGTCAAGCGACAGCAAGGAAAGAGGCTGCCTGTCATTAAGTATTTGATATATTTACGTGTTGTGTTATTTATGTTGCAACTTCTGACATTTTTGATATGTGTAAACTGTTGCAAAATATATACATATACTAAAACAGTTATACATCATATGCAGGTTACCACTTAATAAAAAACGTCTTCAGAGAGAAGCAGTTCTTCTCAATACGTATTATTCATCACATTTCCTCATTGCGTCTCACACGGAAAGAAATGCGAAAGAAATATCTACTCAATTTCACGGTACCAGTCTAAACACGAGTACGTCTAAAAATGTGGTGATACTTGGATAACCATTTTGTATGTTTTTGCAGAATTATTGTTGATGCAGGAACAATTATTCACTAAACGACCTTGATTTACTATCAATACATTTTAATTTTAGCGAATGCAGCTTTGGTTAATGTAATTAATTACCACTCGAATATAAAATTTAAAAAATGTTATTTAGTACCTACCTCGTTTGAATTTCATGTCATGCTTTGATGCTTGTTAACTTTCAAAAAATTGGCAAATAACTTAATAAAGTATGTATAAATAAAGTTTTTATTTATACATATTAACTTATCTACTAATACCAATACATTGTGTATAAAGTTTCTCATTTGCATTTCTCCTAAAGACTTTACAGTTTGCTGATTTGTAATGAAACTTGAAAGATTCACGATTTCAGTGAATTGATTTTGTTTCATTTTCAGGCTTTTAATGAATTTTAATCGCTGATAAATAACAGGCAGTTAAAAAAATGGATAATTACTTGCATAACTGCTTATTTACTAGAGAAAACAGCATAATTAACAATATTTTTGATAATAACTGCGCATTTTCGATTAAAAGAAAACTTCCCACATGTTTGTAACAAAAATAAAATACATTAAACATTCATTGAATTTTCAAAAGTTATAAACTCACTTTAAAATTCAGTAGTTAATTTTAGAAAAACTATAATGGTAATAAAAACTAGGTAATAAAATAATTCAGAAACGAATTGAAGCGACTGCTCAGAAGTATTTCCAACCGATGTACCATAAATTATAAATTTGCTCTCAAAGCTATAGTTCTTTTTTTAGAAAAAACATGATTTTATTTAGCAGTATTGTTTCATCTTTGAAGATGCTAGACGGATAGTAGAAACGCCGTAAGTGTTTTCGAAAATTATTCGGTTTGTCCATGGTAACCAGTGAATCTATAGAAAATAGTAGAGACTATGGGTAATAAAATATAAAAAGTATACCCCTTCACAGTTAGGAGAGGAAAGTCTTATTCGGAAAAATCAAATTTTGATCCTTCACATATTTTAAAACTAGAGGTGCTACAACAGCGCAGATTTTCTCGCATTAATTGGAACGATTACATATTATTATAATATTACAATTTCTACCATCACTTGAAAAAGAAAGAAAAAAAATACGCCTGCAGAGCATATCCCTCTAATGCCTAAGGTAATTTTGTGCGCAAAGCGGTCGCCCATTGTTATCGCGTTCGTGCGCGCAGAGGAGCTATGGTAGCCTGTTTTTGCAACATTTTGTGCTAACTCTCGCTCCGACTTTACCACAGGCATAAAGCAGCTAAACACGGTTTTAGATGAAGATTCGAACCAACACAAGCCATGTGTTCACCCTGGCGAGGAATGTACAATGCCCTAACGATCAGGGCTAAATCGACATCTGGCATTTAGAAATGAAAAAAAAGCTGATTTGTTTCATGTATGACGTCTCCTGCTGTGTGCATAGCCCACTTGGAAGTTGGCGCGCGCGCACGAGATAGGGTGCGCTGTACACTGAAAGACACGGAGCAACGAGGCACTACCCGCTCCATCGAGCATCTAGCTTCGAGTCTGGGGCGGCATCGGCCACCAGTAAATAATGGGCGGCCCGACACCCGAGAAAGCAGAAGGGTTTGTGATTGAGTTGTGAGATACCGTTATTGTGACAGCTATTGTGAGCTACCGTTATTGTGACAGCTATGCCAACCACGCCGAGTTCTTGGTTATTCCCGTCGGATAATTGTGGATAGTGCAATGAACTGGCGCATCTCCTGGTGATACGGAATACAGCTACGGACTTGGTACGTTCTTACTGGCAAGTGGAACACCTGGTGTATTTCTTGTATATTTGGAAATGGATTTTTCATTGTAACAAATTGTAGCATTGTTCAGTCATCTAGGAAGCAGAATAAACTAATAAACTGTTTATACTAAAACTTCTTCATCCATACTTACTCATATATTTCATCTCCTCTATTGAAGAAATGAAATTTTCAAATTGATGCAAAAAGTGCAAATACGAGTTGACAGAAATGTGATTACATATGTGTAAGAAGGAGAGCTAGAGGGATATTTGCAAATATTTATAGAGGGATATCTGCAATTTATTACTACATGGCTGAAGGCTGCATTTTTTCATCAACATGTTTTCGAAATTAGTGATATACCTGTTTTTGTATTTCTCCCACGTTCCTGGGAATCTAACAAACCGTAACTTCCCACATGGACGGAGGCTACGTAGAATTCTTTCAATTTCTGCTGGCGTTGGAAATTAAATATCAAACCGGTTGTTGGAATCCCTGAATTGCGCCCTTCCCTTCGCCTACCGCCGAGAGACACGGCGCGGTGAGGCTGTGCGAGGGAGAGCGGGGGCGGGGGAGGCGGGAAGTGCGTCCAGGCGAGCGGGGCGGGGGAAGGGTCCAGAGGCTGGACGACGTGGGGCGGGGCGAAGAGGAATAAAGAGCAGCAGGCCAAGTCCAGTCGAGTCGAGTCGCGTTGGGTCGCGGCCGGGAGCGGAGCGGAGAGTCGACCAGGGCGAGTACGTGGGCGAGGGCGAGGGCGAGGGCGAGGGCGAGGGCGAGGGCGAGGGCGAGGGCGAGGGCGAGGGCGAGGGCGAGGGCGAGGGCGAGGGCGAGGGCGAGGGCGAGGACGAGGGCGAGGGCGAGGACGAGGGCGAGGGCGAGGGCGAGGGCGAGGGCGAGGGCGAGGGCGAGGGCGAGGGCGAGGGCGAGGGCGAGGGCGAGGGCGAGGGCGAGGGCGAGGGCGAGGGGGCGAGGGCGAGGCGAGGGCGAGGGCGAGGGCGAGGGCGAGGGCGAGGGCGAGGGCGAGGGCGAGGGCGAGGGCGAGGGCGCGAGGGCGAGGGCGAGGGCGAGGGCGAGGGCGAGGGCGAGGGCGAGGGCGAGGGCGAGGGCGAGGGCGAGGGCGAGGGCGAGGGCGAGGGCGAGGGCGAGGGCGAGGGCGAGGGCGAGGGCGAGGGCGAGGGCGAGGGCGAGGGCGAGGGCGAGGGCGAGGGCGAGGGTGAGGGCGAGGGCGAGGGCGAGGGCGAGGGCGAGGCGAGGGCGAGGGCGAGGGCGAGGGCGAGGGCGAGGGCGAGGGCGAGGGCGAGGGCGAGGGCGAGGGCGAGGGCGAGGGCGAGGGCGAAGGCGAAGGCGGAGACAAAGGGGCGGGTTTCTGAGCCAGTGCCCGAGGAGAGCAATATGACGGCCCCGGCGCCTCTGTTGACTCGCCCTCTATATTGGGGCGGTCGCCGCTGCCGCCCTCAGCCGCCCGACTCTCGACGCGGCCACGAGAGAGCGCCCACGACGCCGCTGCCTCGCGAACTGTCACGATCGATTCCAGGTCATCGTTACAGCGTAAGGCCTAGGGCATTTGCCCGCTATTGTGCTTAGTTTCAATTTACATTTACAGTTTGCGAGAATTCCTCAACGAATGAATAACTTAGAAATAATAGAATTCAATTCCACAATTAGGCTTTCAATGAATAATGTGAGTTTCTCATATACCGAGTACGTTAATCAGTGATTAATATGATGTACGAATAACGCACTCTGGCTATGATGGCCCGATGACAACAACCGTTGTCCTTGTAAAGTGTCTGACCAGGACGTGTTGGAGTTCGAGTCCCGACACTGGCGGATATCACCCTAGCTGTATATCAACGTCGAATTCAGGCACTGCCTCGAGAAGACTTCTAGTAGAAGGTTGCTTTAATCGTAGTTTTATGCAGTTTCTTCAATCAATATCAGACCGGGAGGGGTGACTCAGGGCATAAACGGATGTGACTGCAGTGCCTATGACCGGGAGGTCCTAGGTAGCAGACCGGACAGTGGCAGGATTTTCGACACTAATTTGTCTGCTAGGTCAAATTTACTCGCCGTCTGGAGGATAATTCTAGCGGCTGGCTGCTGTGATCGGTATTTTTTTTTGTGGTTTCTCCGATCAACACTAGGGGAATGCCGGAGCAGAACCCTAACAAACGGGCCACCGACCGCGCGAAATCTTTCCTTTCTCTTCCTTATCCTATTCTCATTCCTTACTTCCACACACTTAAACTAACATGCACTACACTACCACAAATTCCGGGAGACCGGTTCGGGAACTTGGAGCTTGGCCCGCCTGGGGCGGTGCCCCGCTGGTGGGATACCTGGTTGGAGGAAAATCCCGCTAGCCGACGGTGGGTCAGCGCTGGGTGTCGCCAGACAGCAGGGGAAGAACACTGCCTCCTCCCGAGGAAAACAATGCACTACACTTACGGTATTAAATTCTTTCAGCCGTTCACGCGCATGGAATTACTAACACACAATCAATCGAACAAAATCAGGCGGCTGCCGGAATGGTTCCCTAACAAACAGGCCTCGGACCGTGCGGGATCTTTCCTTCCTTACCTTTGTCCCCTCCGTCTCACACTTACATGTGGGACATATTACGTGGATTGTGTATTCGGGTTACACAACCCACATGTCGGGAGACCATTTAGGATTTTGGACCTTATTGCGGCTGGGGTTGCACCCCGCTGGCGGAGATACCTGGAGAGGGGTAACCCGCAATGTGGCCTTTAGGTCGGCGCCTTATCTCATGTTCCTGCGCCGGAGGAACGCCGACACCTCTCAGCTATTTAATTATTTATTTTACGTCAAAAACAGTTAAAACTGTGTATGACGTCATAGAAGTGAATTCTGGCACGTTTTCAAAATTCTGTGATAACTACACAAAGTCATATACTACTTGAATTTTGAATTAATTAATTAAAAAACTCGCTCCGATATAATAAAATCTATTTTCAAGGATAAATCAGTAATAAATTTTGGGCTCTTATCCATTAGGTCCTTCATCAAGGAATAATACTTCCTGCCGCGAACACATGGAAACGATAATTTGAATAACTATATTTCCCACTAAATTCTAGAAGTTGCGCACAGATAATGAGATTACATTACAAGGCTATGGCAAGTACTATACCCATGGGACGAATGTTGACAATGAAGTTGACATGACCGGTAGAACTAAAGACTGACTCACGAATAATTTAGCGGAAATACACATTCAAACCCAGAAAACTATTTATACGCTGTCATGCTCTCTCAATTCACATTTATCCTACATGTTTTCATGCAATACAAGGGGTACACGAATAGCCTAAAAGGAATGAAATTAGATCCGAGACTAGTGTTGTTATGAGTGATGAGATGTGGATTCATAATTCGATCAGGAACACAATGACAAAGTTGTTAAACATTAATAAATATTCATCTTCTTAATCCATGATGATCGGTGGTGTGATTCGCGTCTGGAGGTTAAATTCATCACCTACTGGACACGCACGTACGGGGGCAGCCACGTGTATGCTCTCAGAATTCGAATTGTGATGGAAGAGCTGCCAGTGCTCGCCAGTTAATATGGAGCAGGCTATTGGAGAAGACCACACATCCGGTTATGTATTGAGACGGCAATGGAAACAGGGTTATTTTCAAATTACCAGAGAATCACAAGTTCATATAATTCAAAATTCAAAAATGTTTAATATTAAGTAAGAAAAAAACTGTTTTCTTATTAACAACCGCTAATAAGGGAATTATTATGCGAAAATTGGAAAATGACACTTCTTCGAAAACTGCTCTAAATCTCCGTGAATTATGTATCAAATTTGATAAACCTTTACCTGTTGCATATTTTATGCAAAGTATATATTCTAACTAAATTTGCAAGTCATTTATCGATTTAAAAAAAATTGAAAAATGAAGTTTACATACCATTCATCAATGTTACAATGAGTATCATTATGCAATGGGTTACAGCATCAAATGAGAGAATTATGCAATGAGAGTAGAAAAAAATAAATAAAGTAACGCCCAAAATATACGTAACGCAAATTATATTTTTTCTTATAAAAATACATTTTTAATAATATTTCCAAATATAACTAAAATACGCAATATTGAGATATCGCCTATTTTGATGTGCAGATGATTTTCGTTCATTTTCCCTCAAATATGAATAGCTGTCATAAAACCTTTAAAACAAACCCTTCTGTAATTTGTCATTTAATCCTTCTGATGGGATTAAGATCATGCCGGAATCTGGTCTGAAATTCGCGTACGAACATAGTTGTAGCGTTAAGTCATCGCCCGATCAGAACAGAGCAACAGGGGAGGATTGAGAGTATGGCAAAACATAGTAAATATTACTCAGTCAGTAAATATGAATCATTCGGTGCGATTTAATTTATGTTGTCATAAACTGATTTTATTTTATTTTATTTTATTTATTTACGTCAAAGAACGGCGAAAACTGTATGTGACGTATGGAGCTGAAGTATGATCTGCGCACATTTTCTTGAGCTCCAGCATCTCTTCCTCATCTGATTATTACACAAAGTTGAATGGAGGAATAAAAGTAGCTACAAAGCGGACTTAGCAACATAGGAAATCTGGACATTTTTGCTCTCGAGTTATAGAAAAAATATTTGCATAGATAAACAAACTACCGATTTTATTTTTTAGCATTTCTAAAAAAATAGCAACCCACATCCCCGGCTCTTCTACTATCGCAACAAAAAGAGAGTTCAAAAAACGAGCACTTAGTGAAGCTACATTTATGTCCAGAACGAAACCATGGGCTTTAATAGATAATGGAAACTGGACAAGAGACGTGATCGAAAAGGGAAGTGAGGAGAAGATGGACTAAATTTATTTCAATGTAGTATAATTGTAAAGCGATCAGAAAATACTTGTATATTTGGAAAATTAATGATAGTAATGTTGCACTTTAGTAGAATTAAGTTGCAAATTCGTTTTAAAATAGCTAGTTGGATCAGATGGCCGACGTAGGTAGCCAACGAAAGCTGCCGCCTCTTTCGCTACAATTTTCTTCGCCTGAATTTTACCTCACTCTCGTCAGCTGACCGCTCACCAGTGAACAGGCTTTTGAGACATTCTCGAGAGTGTGAGAGCTTCGAGAAAGCTGTGAGTTCACTTTTCGGAGTCAATACTTTCTGCCAGTCGCTTGCAGGTCGACAAGGCCCTGGGAACTGCTCATAGTCTAGCATGCGCTACTTACTCTTTAGTGGGCACGCACCTTTAGAACGATATAAACATGTTACATACGTACATGCCATCTCTCGACGTAGTTAAATTATATGAAAGACAATGGTCAGCACCATTAAAAATATTAAAATATGAGGCAACCTTTGATTCGTGTTCATGCTTGGTTGAACGAATGAAATGTGTGCCTTCGTGCAGACAACTTTAATGGAGAAACAAAGCAAAATATGCATATTATTCATCCAGAGGTGTATTTTTAGACTGCCACTGAGAAACGTGAAATATGGAGCAAAATTATGAATGTCACTCACTGCGTACGAGTGAGGAAGTAAAATAAATTTGTGTTCATGCCCACTGGCACCATGCCGTGATGCTGTATTCAATTCAGAAGTTTCTACTGCGTTAATAGATGATCAATAAATGGTAGTTGAATCTCGGCAATTGTTATAAAATAAAAATTGAAATATTTATGTTTTCAAAATATTTAACGTCTTTTATTTATTATGATCTCATCAACTTCTCGAATGCTTATCGAATTATTGCTTGTAGTATTCATCTTGTGACGTAGTCGTCATCATAACAAAATATATTCAGAAAATACGTTGCATCACAATCTGGCTATTTCTTTTCAATGTATCTAAAAAATGTTACATAAAACGGTGCAGAAAAATATGTTCCAAACTAAATTTTGCATTTCACGGAATAAGAATACATAAAAAATTGTTTCCCGAGTTAGCAGATCAAGACAATGTAGAATTTAAGATTTTGTGATAATTCAGATTTTAAAAGCAACACTTAAACAGAATGCACGAAAGCTGAAAAAGCATTTCTTAAAAGAAATTATCTAAGATAAATTAATACGATACCCAAAATATTTACAATAACACATTATATAGGCCAGTTTGGATGTCGCTATGAGCTTCTGTTCTGTTTCTCGCTTTCTTTATCCCAGAATTGGCACTCAAAACATTCCTGAGCTCAAAACATGACGGTTGCAACAGGCGGTGATAGCAGAAGAGGCAACAGTTACGTTGATCGAATTGAAAAAAAGAAAACTCAAAACATTCCTGACTTGTTTAACATTCGCATTCGAACAGAAATTCAAACAAAATGTTTCTGATGAAAGCCCGGGGCAACGCTCACTCGTGGCGAAGCAATCGCAGACTTTAATCCCACCGCATGGGAAGATCTGTGTGGGCTCTCGAGGCGAGAAAGGACTGCTTAAGTCACTCGGGGTGAAAGACGAGTTTGAATGAGATTATTTTCATCTATACAACCAAACGGATATACAAAAATAGAACCGAATTAAAATCGAATGGTAAGAAATCTAGGGAGTGAAAAGTTTTTTCAGTTGATGAAAATTTAACTTTATACTAAATATAAAACGGAAACTCTATGCAGCGCTACGCAGGCACTCCACCTGCGTGATTTTCTTGCTCGCTGGGTCGTTCTGAGGTCTGCGTAGCTCGCTGTTCGTGAAGCGTTTTGCACTTGTAGGTGTCAGAGATGTCTCCTCTGGCACAGTTGCTGCTGCTGCTTCTGCCGAAGGTTTTGCGCTTGCATCTGCGTCTCCTCCACCAACTATGGCGGTGGCAGTGATAGTGGAAATGGATGTTTCTCATGGCTGAGAAAATAAGAAATGAGAATGGAGAAGTGGATAGTGTATTTGTCAAAGGGAATTTCCCAAAACTTTTAAGGACGTGGCAGTGGAATTTGTGGTGGTAATGGATACCGTGTAAAGTAGTCGTGACAAATGTTATGAGATGCCGGCGGCGGCTGCGGCGGTGGTGGTGGCGGTAGTAATGATCCTCACAATGGAATGTGATGGCGGTACACGTGACAGCGATAGTGCTAATGGCGGTAGCGTTAACGATGGAGGTGATAGTGACGACTATATTGATGGTAGTGGCGACTGTAGTGGTGGTGGGGGTGACGACTTTACTACAGTGGTGGTGATGATGGTGATGGTGATGATGACGGTGGTGGAATTCACGGCGGTAGTTATGATTGTGGCGGCGATTTTATAATGACGAGTGGTGATACCGGTGGTGGCGGCGGCTAAGACGGTTGAAACTGGCGGTGGCAGCAGAAGAAGCAAAAGTTACGTTGACTGAATTGAAAATAGGAAACTTAAATACTTATATTAGAAGACTGTCAATAAAATTTTTTGAGGAACTACCAAAAGCGGAATGTGTTAAAAACTTTAATGCAGGACGGCGTGCAGAAGACATTAAAATTTCCTGAAGACATCCCAACGATTAACTACGTCCACCATAAACGTTTTAATAGTGTGCAAATTGAATAAAAAGGATTATTAAACATACAAACTTAAAATTAAACAATAAACTATCACAATTTCAAAATAGTTATAAAAAATGTCAACAATAAATTAAGAGAACAGTTAGAAAATAAAGCTGTTAAAAGAAGTTACGTTGCCGGCGTTTGTATAACGAACCTGTGAAATCGCCCGTTCCTCTGGCAGAGTCAGAGACAGAGCGCGTGTTGCAGTGATTACGGCGGTGACTCGGGCGGAGGAGGAGGAAGAGGAGGAGATGACAGGTGGCGGAGGCGGGGGCCTTCATTGCTGCTAACCTCATTACGTCGTGCGCGTCCGTTTCTCGAGCAGCCAGAACTTAGTGCGACGCCGCGCCGCGCCGCGCCGCGCCCCCCGCCCGGCCCCCGCTCCCTCAAGGGCAGCTTCGCCCGCGGCGCTCTCTGCTGGCCCACCTCCTCGGCTGCCTCGGCGCGTGGGGCGAAGCCGTGCTGGTCGAACACGGATTTCATTGATTGATTTTTTTCGTGTTTCTGGGCGCGTCAACGACTTTCGTCATTACTTCCGTAAGTGTAGTGCCTTTTTTTCTCGGAAGATGGTGGTGATCTTCCCCCGCTGAATGGCGAGAACCGGCGCCGACCTACCGTCGGCTAGTGGGGTTTCCCCCTAACCAGGACCCTCCCACCAGCGGGGCACCGCCCCAGTCGGGACAAGCTCTAAGCTCCCGACCGATCTCCAGGAATATGTGGTAGTGTAGTGCATGTTAGTGTAAGTGTGTGTGTGTGTAAGGGGAGAGGATAGGACAAGGAAGAAGGACAGATCGCGCGCGGTCCGTGGCCCGTTTGGTAGGGTACTGCTCCAGCTGGTGCTGATCGGAGAAACCACGGAAAACTACCGATCAGAGCAGGCGGCCGCTAGAATTCTCCTCCAGACAGCGAGTGAATTCGACCTAGCTGAAACGCTTGTGTGGAAAACCCTGCCGCTGTCAGGACTCGAACCTAGAACCTCCCGGTCAGAGGCGCTGCAGTGACATCAATTGATGCACTGAGCTACCGTTCCCGGTTGGAACACGGATATATTGCGGTATATTTAGTATTGCATGGTTCTAAATGCTCTTCCTCCGAGATTCCGATGTGAATCAGAGTGTGATGATAATTCCGATGTGAATCAGATTTCGATGCCCTAAAACCTCATCAAAAATGCTCAGTAAAATTATTTTAAAATACTTCAAAAATGCTCTAAAACCAAAGAAAAATGACGTAAAAAATCTAGTCAAAACTAGTTCAGATGAACAACTCAAGCTATTGGTTACATTACTGATGTAATGGAGGCATTTTCCATTCGTTCGAGTGAACTCAGTGTGCAGTGTGTTGGTTTAGACTGTTCTTTATCTCTCTCTTTAGTTATCCAAAAATCGGCCAAACCGGCAGTGGCACTGATATGCGCCACAACAATTACATACTCACAGCAGGTCTCAAAACAATTTCGGAGCGAACAAATCAAATAGGCGACTGAGTAATTCAGTGAAGAACATTTGTAGTATATTTTAAATATTATTTGAAGCAACTCTTCTAATCGAAAATAAATTGCATCTTTTCTTAACCTTCCGACAAAAGCCTCACAGGCTAACGCATGTTAATATTCAATAAAAAAATACAAAAAATGAAATCAGCAAAAAATGCATTAATAATGACGGAAAATGGTAAAAAATGACTTATTAGTCGAAATTCACAAAAAATGCAAATAAAAAAGACCTAAACAATTGGGTCATTTCCTTTTGTCATAACCTAAAATGAATTTCTATACTAAACGGCATTGGTATAAAGTGAGAAGAAAAAATGACATTGCATTAAATCCGCCCCCTAGTGATGATATTGAAGACTAGATTTATTTATGGCGTCGACTTCTTTACTTTATAAAGTACTACTACTTCTTTATTCTATGTAGTACCCTGCTGATGAGAGCCGTGTTCAGTACATGAGAAGTGTAATATTTTAGATACGTCTGGAAAACTTCGTCAATGAACGATTGTAGTTATTAATATCATTATGTCCATAAAGCGAAATAACAGACCCGGCTGAATACGAGGTGATATAGAAGCCCGTTAGCTGTGATATGGGCCTTGTAGAGTTCAATTCTTTCCGAAATGCCACCTTCTTGTAGGAAAAATATAAGGTATAAATTTTCTTTGAATATCAATTGTCATACTTCATTTTAAGCAACAACGTATTTGGTTTTATATATTAATTTAACGTTAAAAACCGTTATAATTCGAGTGAGATACACTATCAGGGGGAGATGCAATTATTAGCGTCGCCCTTAACGTGCGCCGGATGTTAGGAACGACTTTTCGTTACTATTTGGTTGTGTTATGAGGATTTTCAGTACATTATTGCAAAATTAGTGGAGCTATAACACCTCATACTTCGCATTACGTCTGGCTTATGAAATTTTTAAAATTGAAAGAGATTAAAGGAAATACGAGTGCCTTAAATTAATTGCATTAACATCAGACAGAAATTTCGTTAAAACTTCCCGACTGGTCATCCGATATGCGTGGAACTGTAGTGCTTGTAACTGTGTGTTGTAAGAGGTAAGTACAGGACAAAGATGAGGATGGAAAGAGCTCCCGCGATCCGTTGCCCGTTTTCTAGGGTACTGCTCCGGTATTTGCCTAGTGTTGATCGGAGAAACAACGGAAAGCTTCAGGAGCAGGCGGCCGCTAGAAACCTCCCAACGGAGGCTGAATTCGACCTAGCTCTCTTGTTAGTGTCGACAATTCCGCCACCGTCGGGACACATCCTCAGGACCTCCCGACCAGAGGCAGTGCAGTGCATCAGCTGAGCCACCGCAGCGGCGTAGGCGGCGCGCAACGGAGCGCAGTGCCGCACCGCCGCGCCGCCGCCGCTCCGGAGATGTCGGCGTTGCGTGGGCGAGTGAACGGCGCGCGATCGCCGTCGCTCCTCCAATTAACCCTCACCTCGGGCGCCGCTCAGGCTCTCCGCTCCTACCCTGCTCCCCCCCC
>BLKR01007244.1:0-41001 GCA_011170035.1 Teleogryllus occipitalis | reverse complement strand
AGCTCTGATTTGAATATTATACAATGAAATCATCAAATTAACAGTTTTAGAAAGGAATGATAAATTGAATTGAAAATACTAACTTAAAGTTTATATACGTTTTTTTAGAAATTTCTATACTTGTGTAAATATTGTGATGTGTGATTCTACTCATGTGATCTTTCAAAACCCAAAATTGAATATTTCTGTATTTGAAAACCTTAACACTACCTTCATCCAATCCAGTGCAGTTTATAGCAAACAGCTAAGCAATATGTTTTCCTATTTTTTAATGGTAATGGTTAAACAAGAGGAACAAATAGTTTCTGACTCTCGGTGTTAACAGGGGACTTAAAAAAATTAATAATACAGTTATTCGGTTGCTCAACACCCCTTTGATAGAAAAACAGAAACAATTGTTTGTGCGTAATGCACCTTGAAAAATATTTTTGTTATAATCAATTTCTTTCCTATTTGATAAATATATCGATTTGCTAATTGTAGGACTTAAAAGAGAATATAAAAACCAAATAAAAGTTATGCTCATACCTTAAAAATACGAATTTAGCATAATTAAATTGGCCACAGAATTTGTTTACAAGCAAGTGCATTTTAAGCGTATGTGGCAGGCAAAAGCGCGGCATTGGAGAACTTTTTTCAGTATGCCCATCCCACGCTATTCTGCTAGCGCGAATGAATTAAGCGCAAACAAATTGGGTCTACTAAGATGTTAATTTCTTATAAACAATTACATATATCTCGAGAACGAGATATAATAGCACCGAACGGATTCCGGAATTTTGCATCACATTTAAACGCCATTCAGATTAGACAATAAAACAATTTGCAACAATTGCAAATTTATAAACAATTTTCAAATTTTGCAAATCTAAAGTGGGGAGAGTCTCCCGATGTCCCAGAACCAAAAACAGCGAATTAACAATTTTGCAACAATTTATAATTTTATAAACAAATTCAAAATATGCGTTATAACGGCCGGGAAGGCGCCGCAAATTGTGCCTGAAATGAATATCTCAAAATAGCAGTTTGTCAGGAGTTACAAATCGATTACTAAAAGTTAGAATAATTGTTGCTAAAATGATAAATATTTACTGGTCTACAGACAATCATTCTGGACGGAAAACCCCGCTTAGAAATATTTTTTTCGTCGTGGCGTACGCGCAGGCAAACTACCTCCTTCGGCAGGGAAATATGACGATATTTCCGTCTCGTACGTAAACGAACTAGCCCCCTCCCCCGAGACAGCGTTCTTTCTGCTCCTTGGGATGTTGCACCAACCACAGACAACTGTGGTTCTACCTGCTAGCGATTGGTCAACGCGTCCCTCCCCCTGCCCTCCCCCAGGCCGAGGGGTGTCCAAGTTTGTCGGCGCGGTGTGGAAGATAGAATTTTGAACGACATTTTTTCTGAGGGAGAGGGTACCTTTCCATTTCATTGCATTAGCACTACAGAAACATAAAGCATCTATTGAAAGAGAAGAAGTAATTACACTTATTTTGTGAGTATGCGCAAGTATACACGCGATTGAAACAATTATTTAATTTTATCCGTTGCTGTAGGGAGAAAAGCAAATGTTTACATAGAATTCCGACATTAATACTGCAACGTACTGCTGGAATCTAGATTTATTTCGAATGAAGGTTTGTGATTGAATGAATCGTAAACCATTTGAGTACTTCTCGTGATCCATTTTCAGTTTTGTTCAAAATTCTTTTGGTAGCGTTACACGTCTCATATATATGAGAGAAAATACAACATGTATAAATATTGGGCAAAAAACTAGTCACCTCTGACACAGTTTTGCTATAGCGTTCTTTTCAGAACTGGTAAACACAACTGACGTTTACATTTTTTACATTCATAATCCTAAGACTAAATGTTTGACACGTAAAATATTTAATTTATTCACGTTAAATATTTTATGTAGTTCCATAAGTCAGCTAGCTTAACGTTTACTTCCCCAATTCATTAGTTGTGCCTATGTAATTGTTGTAAGTAGTACGTAATACGTGAAGTTATTTGTTTACGTTTCATGGCCGACTGCAAATACTTGGTTATATAAAGAAATTTTTCTTATATTCTTAAATTATACAATTTGGCTCCGTTTCTGAATTCTGATTGGTAGGTGTGTCGATTTAATCGCACATTTTAATTTGAATGGCATGCATGCTATTAACATAAGAGATAATCAACGATTTTTCGTGAAATTAATGAGCATATTTATTTAGCTAAACGGAAAATAAATATAATGAATTAGTTCTTGGACACATTTAATTAATTTTTGCATACAGCAAACGAATATAGTAGTTTTTTTCCTTAGAATACTTTTCCATTGCTTATCTTCAGAGCTGTTTACACGTTTTACTTTACTGAAAAAAAATGTGTTGAGAAAAACAATAGACTCCTAAATAATATTAATAGAAAATTTAAATTTCATATTTTAACATTATGTATAAAATTTGAAGTGTTCACCTAGTTGAACAAAACACACGCGAACACATGAAGACAAAACTGGAACTAGTATTTCTGAAACGCGAAATTGTACATGTTCTTGTTTAACACAAACAAAACTCTAGTTTGTAATTGTATTCACTATCTTTTTGTCGTCTATATCTACATCGCAGATGCACTACTGATACTCACATCTCTTATTGCAGGGAAAACTGTTGAAGCAAAAATCACTCGCAATAACTTTTAAGGCATTTAATTGACAGTTTCAGGAACTTCATGGTATTTACTTATTAAATAATATTTGTGAGTCAAAGTTAATGGACAAACAATGAAACGCACTGTTAATCACGAAGATCACTTATGAACAACGACATAGAATACATACTACTACTTGTACGTCAGATTGTACTATTGTACAATCTACGTACATAGATTGATTAATTTCTTTGTTACTTATATTCGATTGTATTGCAGTTGATGTACAATACCTGATATTGAGAATTTTTCAACTTGAAAATTAAAGGAAAATATCTACAACTAGTGGCCTGCAGCAGCAAAAATGACGAACAAAATCACACAACATGGTTTTCCAAAAAGTAGTAGGGACACTGGTCATGAATAATTAATAAAATATTCTCGAATAACAATGCAATACATTAAATAACAAAATAGCAGAGCCGCTGTCTCTAGCGACTCTGACCGAGAGATTCAAGGATTCGAGACCCGATGGTGGCAGATTTTCGACACTAGCTACAGAGCTAGGTGGATTATAGTCACTGTCTAGAGGAGAATTCTGGCGGTCTGCTGCTCTGATTGGTAGTTTACCGTCATTTCTCCGATTAATATCGTATATGTTGGTTCCGGAATTCATCATCCACGGTGAGGAACACAACCGTTTCCGGAAATAAAAAACATTCCCTTCACCAAGGGGATTGACCATTGCAGGTTTTTGTGCCCAGAAATATAAATGAAAAACAGTCTTCATGAATACTCCAATAACACATACATTCACACGTCAGCTGTTCGTAAGCAATGACGAACTGAGTGTAAAAATTTAGTTAGTATGCACAGTATGAGAAGAGGTAGAAAAATACAATCAAATATTTGCATTTTCCAGTCAAAATTGAAACTGTTTCATATTTTGTGTTTCACACACGAAAAGCAAGCACGAGAATCCGCGTTTCGCGCACGGCGTGTTAAAAATAAGTTTTTTATTGTATTATGACTCTCCTGACTAAATATTTTTATTAGAATTTTTCTGACTATATTCCTAACAAAATGATAATAGTGTGCATGTTATGAAAGTTGTTTCGACAATTTTCCTCCTGAAGGAGTGGAAAAAGTGGTGAATTTACGTTACTTGGAGTGAACATTAGGCATCACTGTTAATAAAAATCTATAGAGCGTATCATCTCTTCACAGAAAATCTCAATAATTGAGATTGTCAATAATTGTTGTTTGACTTCATTAAAAGTTCTGCTTTTAGATACACACGAACTGAGACCAACAGAAGTAATTATAAAATTTAAGGTAATAAAATAAGGATAAATACTCGTACATTCAATAATACGTCATTCCAATTCTAAATTAAAATATCCATAAATGACAAAAAGGGACAAAATATAGGAATGACCTAAATGACAACAAAGAAAAAACACCGTAATACAAGGACTCAACTATATGTTTAATTGCATTGGTAAAAGTACTGAAATACTCAACTTCCCTATTGAAAAATTCCTTTCTCTCCAGAATTTACGCCCAATCCTTATGCTACTAAGAATCACTAATGAGTGTCCTGAATCTCAAGATGCTCGGAACAAAATTAGCTGTTTGACCAGCAAAATTCACACTTTCACTTCTTTGCCAAAAATACGAAACTTCACCAGTAAATTTGACAATAAACCAAAACACAGTTACGTAAAACAGTGGTAGAAAGAGTATTGTTTAACAATACAGGAAATATTAAAATATCTGCCCTTTTATAATGTTAACGGTAATTTTTAGAGAGAATTTCATTTCAATACTTAGCTTAATCTCGACATAATGGTAAGAATCATAATACGAACTGCTATTGCAGAAGCTACAAGTAACTGGTACGCAGTACCGACATGTGTAGAAACCCATACGGCATATTCGGTCGGGGCGTGGAACCTGCGGCTCCGGGGGGCGCGAGTGCATTCAACGCAGCCGGAAGGATGCTCCGGGGCGCGGCGCTGCAAGTGGGACGTGGCTGCGCAAAGTGAGCACTGGCATAGACTAAGAGGTATAATTCTTTACTCTATGGCGCTGGTGCCCCGACCTGTGGAGAAAGAACTATCTCCTTAGTCTATGCCTCGTCCGTTCCTGGAAGAAAAACGACTGGAAGAAAGAAAAGAAAGAAGAAAGAAAGAAAGAAAGAATGAAAGAACGAAAAGAAAGAAAAAAGAAAGAAAGAAAGAAGAAGAAAGAAAGAAAGAAAGAAAAAAAGAAAGAAAAGAAAAGAAAGAACGAGAAAGAAAGTACAGAAAAGAAGAAAGAAAGGCGACAGTAAAAAATGTTAACGGTAAATTTTATAGAGGATTTATTTCCAATATTTATCTTAATCTCGACTTAATGGTAAGAATCATAGTATGCACTACTGTTGCAGAAGTTACAAGCAACTGGCACGCAGCACCGACATGTAAAGAAACCCATACGACATATTCGGTCGGGGCGTGGAACCTGCGGCTCCGGGGGCGAGTGCATTCAACGCAGCCGGAAGGATGCTCCGGGGAGCGGCGCTGCAAGTGGGACGTGGCTGCGCAAGTGAGCACTGGCATAGACTAAAGAGGTATAATTCTTTACTCTATGGCGCTGGTGCCCCGGCCATGGAGAAAAGAACTATCTCCTTAGTCTATGCCTCGTCCGCTCCTGGAAGAAAGAACGATTGGAAGAAAGAAAGAAAGAATGAAAGAACGAAAGAAAGAAAAAAGAAAGAAAGAAAGAAAGAAAAAAGAAAGAACGAAAGAAAGAAAGTACGAAAGAAAGAAAGAAAGGCGTAGTAAAACATGTTAACGGTAAATTTTATAGAGGATTTCTTTCCAATATTTATCTTAATCTCGATATAATGGTAAGAATCATAATACGAACTGCTATTGCAGAAGCTACAAGAAACTGGTACGCAGTACCGACATGTGTAGAAACCCATACGGCATATTCGGTCGGGGCCTGGAACCTGCGGCTCCGGGGGGGGGCGAGTGCATTCAACGCAGCCGGAAGGATGCTCCGGGGCGCGGCGCTGCAAGTGGGACGTGGCTGCGCAAATGAGCACTGGTGCCCGGGCCGTTCCTGAGGGGGGGACCGCGCGGGGGGGCCGCGACGCACAATGGGGCGGGGCGGGGGACGCAGATCCGCCGGTGCGGCCGCGCGTCACGCAGCGGCCCCTCCCCTCTCCGAGAAGACGCGCGATGCGCTTTCAGAGGCGGAAGGTTTCACGAGGGGCGTTGCGGCGCGGCGCTTCCTGCGCCAGCCCAGCCCAGCCCAGCCCTTCCAGGCGGAGGGGAAGGGTGGGGAGGGGAGGGGAGGGGAGGGGAGGGGAGGGGCGGCGCGCTCACCTCACCTCACCTCACCTTGCCTCGCCTCATGCAAATAACGGGCCGCGCTACCGGCTACTGCTCGCTGCCTGATGATCGAGATAAAGCTTCGTCACCAAACGGTTGGGAGCGAGGCTATTTAAAAAATGGAAAGATATTAATCGATATAACAGGTTCATGTAAACAAGTCACTCCTGCAAATGAAGACATGAAACTGTTCCACTGTAAAATATCTTCTTTCCGGTTCCTTTATTTTCCAGTTTTGAAAGATTTTCTAAGCGACCACATAACAGGAATTGCTAAAAATTTTTATCAAAACCTTCACTCTTCCCCGCGCTCCTTAACCTTCACTTTAGGTCGCAATGCTGCATACCCACGTATCAAATCCGGGTATCTTAAAGACCGATTCAAACCACAGTAATACCCGCCACTGTCAATTGATATTAAAAATAAAACAGTCTTCAACCTCCCTTCATTTAACTTAGCACAATGTTTACGTTCTTCTCAGTAATAAAAACCACTGCTCATAAATCGCTATTCCCAAAAAGTTAAAAACTATGTACTATATAATTAACCTTCTCGAAGGACAAAGTGTGTTGAACGAGAAGAAATAAAATTTTTAAAAAATTATTTTGAAAGACTTTGAAATGAGATAAATTTAAGATGTTCAGTTTTAATCATATTACGTATAAGCCTATGTCTGTTTCCGCATTACATTTTTCATTCTACGCAAGACAATATTCCATTCCATTTATTTCGTGTTACGGGTTTGTAAAGCGTTGTAAGCTGCGGTATTAACTTCCATCATTTTTTTAATGCAGTAGTACTGAATTTTATTTTATTTTCCGCAAATAGTCTCATCATGGTGGATGCACGTGTTCTTTTCAATCCATTTTATATGCACTGTGTGGTTTGAAGGATTGTGAAGTTGAATTCGTAGAATTGAAATATCTCATCCAGAGACAAGTAGTTGCAGGTTTGTAACACGATTCAAAGTTAGAATTCGTGAGTGAAATGTCACTGCATTTACGTGCAGTAACGGACCTGAATGACAGCTATCTCGTCACTGGCATTTACAGAGTCATAATTATGGATCATGTTGAGGCCTTATGCAGAAATTTGTTTAGTCTACCGAACGGGCGCATTAGGAATGAGTACAGACGATTGGTTTGGAGAAAGGTTTAGTACAGAAGGTACAAGACCCGTCAAGACTCATCAGGTGCCCTTAATTGCAATACAGTAGTAGCTCAATGATACAACAAATGATACAACACGAAATGATTGTTAAGGTTGTTTCTAAGCATTATCAATTACGAAATAATATAATGACAAAATTTCTTACGTAGTGCACGTAATATCTCGTATGTATGAGGTAATAAGGAATATTGTTGTATTATGAAGTCGTAGGCTTCCGCGGCCGCTGGCCAGCCCTGAGGAAGACCACGAAATGATGGTCGAAACGTTGGCAACACAGCCTTCGACGCGGCGTCACCCGGACAGCCAAGATCATTCACATTGTTGTATTATGTTTCTCACGTCAAATCCTTTGGAGACGCAAAATTTAGATTGGACTGATAACGAGAGGCTCCCCGGGTGTGAACCGAGGTCGGGGAAGGTAAACGTTAAAGGCGGCTCCACACATTCGTCATTCGCCGAGCAGCGTGCGACCGCTCGCCCAATCCCGGACAGTTAAGTGCTCGGTGAATATTCGCGTTCTTTCATGTATACGCGGTGAGTGGGCAAGCACCGAATGTAAGTCACTCGGCAAATAGTAAGCACCTCATCCACATTACTTGGGTTCCAGCGACCGGTGGTTCGCTTCTCGCCGAATAACAAATGTGTGGAGCCGCCTTAACGCGAGAGTTCAGATCTTCGCCGAGGCCTCGCAAGTACCGAACACGTTACCCTAAGCGCCCTCCCCTCCCCCATGCAGACATTTCATCCGAAGCCGACACCTCGCGAATTCCTACTGAGTAATATTCACACATGCTAAGCCAACCTCAATGTACAAAGCAGATACTTTCTCTCCAAATCTTGTGCATATGTGATCGGACGTCTTGCATATTTTCATGTGTTGTTGGATAAATATCAAGCTCGTCCTGTGCATCACAAACACACTAAAATCTTCGGAGATACCACATTATTAGTTTGATGTGATTAGATGAATACGAAAATGAGTTTTTTGTTCTATGTCCGTTTAAATCTCTTTATGATTTAACGAATTCGAAATAATAAGCAACCTTAATTATCGTATTATCATTTTGTTAGAAATACAGTCAGAAAACTTTGACTTCCTTTGAGAGCATTCATTCATGTTAAACATGAATATTTACATTATACATGCATCCATCCATCAGCAGAAGCAAATCCTGTTTGTTAGTGTCCAAACGAGTCACTCTAACCCGTCTAAGACCCTTAGCCTGTCCTGCAAATCATCAGCGACTACCGGATAAATTATTTGGCTATTAGCAGCGTCCGCCCGGCACGAGGGTCGGCCGGCGCGCGGAATAGTAAATGCGCTCGTCCTCGCCTGTCCAGCGCCGGCCGAAGGCGGCAGAGAGCCGGTCGACGCGTGGCCGCCACGCGCCCGCTGACCGCTGGTCATCGGGGCGGATGCTGCGCCACGCGTCGGGCAGCCGGCCGGCCGGCAGGCCGGTCAAGCCCAGAACTGGACAGCGGTCACTTCGCAACTCGTTCCCTTAAGTGGCGCTTACAGGTTTCCGTCTCGCAGCGCTACAGCTCAATTCGACCCTTGCGCCTACGTGCGCGAACCAGTAGTGCACACGTAGTAGAATTTCTAGAACTCGGAAATGAGACGTACGTAGATGAGGTGACAGCCCGTTGCCTGCTCAACAAATTGGCTTGCAGGCGAGGTGGAGAGAATAGGATGCGATCTTTGCCCCGTTATTTAAGATAGAGCATCAGCATCTGCCTGGAATCGACAGAAGGAAATCACGGAAACAACAGATTAGATTCTCGCTTTAGCCTTGCAGATAAATGCCTCGAATTGTTACTCACGTTGTGAAGTCGTCATCCAAATCAGCTACTTAGCGAGTGTCGAAAATCATTGGGTCTCAAACCTTTACTTTCCCGGAAGATCACTCTCTCTCTCTATGCTGCCGCAAATAAGCAACGAGGAAGCTTTGGAGAGTCTGCGAACAGCTTGTATTCACCGGGTGCGCCCACAGCCGGGCTTGTCAACCTGCTCCATTAGATGCGATACAAACTTGCTATCATAGTCACCTAAACCTCTATTACGTCTAAGTATTCTTCGCCATATAGTATGAGTCAGATTCAGACATTTCTCCGCCAAATTTGACTTCAAGTCAGACCCGTAAACTACCGCAACTGAGTCAAAGTGATCATGAGTCATATTATATGTATACGACATCGATCGAAATATTCTGTTTTATAATGAGTCATTATTTAAAATTAACAGGGCATTTAGTTCGAATATATACCAAAAACTGTTTATTTCTCGATCAACCGGAATCATCACTAATCACAATAAATGCTTTCAAATAATGTTCTTTCAATCAGGGTAAATAAATAATTCAGGCACTCTAAACGTAACCAAATTCTGTGACTCCCTCATAAAACTGAAAAATCGAACTTTGAACTATTGAAAATACGCTTGAAAATAAACTTTAACCATTGCAATTAAAACAAATATTACTTATATGTTTTAAATATTTATGAAAGAATATAAAATGTTTAAAAATCCCAGGGGGAGTGTTATCTAGCGAGGGCCGTAAGCAAGTGCTTCCTTCACCCTTGGCTTTATTATAAGGTACCTTTTCCTCCCTCCATTTCCGTTTCCGTTTTTACGAACGCTGCGCGGATGACGTATTAATTTTGGCCTTCGCCTAAGCGCCTCGTCGGGGGCTGAGCGATCGGGGTCATTCCTCCTCGGCGCGGGGCGTGGGGCGTTGCTTGGGGTGCGGCAAAGGGGTGTCTGGGCGCGGCGAGTGACCGGCGGTCAAGAGTCGGCGTCGCGGCGCGGGGCGGCGCGGGGGGGGGGGGGAGGAGCGAACCGGCTCCGGGGCGGCGGAGGTGGCACGCGCTGGCTGCTGACCGCTGCGGATTAAGCCCGGGTCAGAGGCTAATCGATGGGGCGGGCGGCGGAAGTCTTCGCCTCAGGTGCAGGCGCCCTCGCCGCGCGTCCTGCGTGGTCCAACGCCCAGTGGACGCACCGTTGTCAATTAAGACGCCCCTCGCCTTTTTATCACGACTGCGATTTGCTAGGCGTGTGGCATGAAGGCAGCGGCAGAAAATATTCAAGAGGGGAAGCTTTTGTAAATTAAAAAAAATACTATAATTTATTTTTAATACGCCGTGCGCGAAACGCGTGCTTCTTTTCCGTGTGCGAAACATCTAATTTTTTCACAGTGTGCAAAACATAGCGAAGCGTGTGCGAAACATATGTAACGATTCGCCATTGTCTTTCGTCTTGATGTCGTCTATGTTTATTATTTACAAACAATAGTGTGACGACACTGACTGGAATACACTTACTTTTGTACATCGTAATTCTAGGTATTTAATTTATATTCCTTTATTTGACGCATTGTGTTTCATTCATGGCGTGTTAAAAAATAGTATACGCAACACCTCGCTACGCTAGGACGACAAACTTGACTCGTGCATTAATCACCTGTTTTGCGTCCTCGTTACGTAAACTACTATTTGGTAATGAATGGAAACATTACTTTCAATTGTCATTTATTTTTATTTATAAAATTTGAAAAAATATCTAATCCATAGTTTTGTTAGACTGTGTAACGACGATTAAAATGTTATAATTTTGAAATTACGTTCAATGTTAATAGTATTAAATAAATTCACAATCAATATATTATTTTAAAGTTTTTTTATTTAGTTCTGTATATGTTCAGGGGACGTGGCTCTCATAGCCGCTATTGCGTGCACTGCAAACGTGGAGGATAAGCAAGCGCCCGGGCCTGCGGGGGACGTTCTGTTCCTGGACTGGACGGCTCGGCCCCCACCCTCCAGGCGGGGCTCCCCGTCGCATGTCACGCTCCTTTGCCTCCGACAAGGCAAGGATTTTCTGCAGATTAGTGCTTTACGTAGTGGCTTTCCTGCGAGAAACTAGGGCGGATTCTGAGAGGGATCGGAAGATCAAGCTTTTCGTTGAATTGGAAGACAAAAACCCAACGGAACTTTAATGTAAAAAGACTTGCTTTACATTCTAATATCAGACAGGCAAGACTGATTCGAAAATAAAATTTACTCTCAATTGTAATATAATGATTTTCTGTGTCATGAATGAAAATTTCGTTACATTAACGATTTCAGTTTTTTATTGATTCGTAATACTATTCTAGTAGTCCTTTCTGAAATAGTGTAACTTCGTGTTCGATTGTGTTGTACACATTAATGTTTTATGTAACGATCCCAAAAAGTCTTTCATCTCAAGTATTTGTTATCTTCCCATATTTCTGATATTATAAACCGTTGATAACAAACGAACTGGTCATCTTCATTATTTTTATGAGATTTTTATGACGACCCGAGTAATAAAAAGGAAACCGAGATAAGTACCACAGAGTGAACCATTGAATTGATTCAGGCGTTTCACAACTTTGCACTTATTTTACTTCCGAATGACTTTTCAATAATGCCCAAAGCTTCTCTTTTTCTAGTAGCCTAATTTTGGATTCTGCGGTTCATGCACACAGACTTATAAAATCCGAAGACGTAATACCGCCAAAATATGCGTACACATTTCAAATGGGGAGTTAAAGTTCGTAAAGAAATATTATCTCAACGAAGATACAGAGACAAACTTCCCCAGAGATCCATCAGGACCTGTCAGGTAGAGGACAATGCGGAGCGCCGATCATGCTAGTAGGGGGTCGTCGGGGTGGAACGTGCACTCGAATAGCTCGAGCGAGTGATGGGGTCCCAGCCAAGCGATCGCTCGCGGTTGGTGGGAGACCGGAAATCTCCGGCTGCAGGCGACGAGAAGAGCAAAGGTCCTCCCCCCTCCCGTTAGGTGCACACCGAACACAGGTTTTTCACGCGCTTCCGTCAGAGGTTTTCGCACATGTGCCGAGGAGATCAGTGAACTGCTTCCTTAAAAAAGACAGCACTACTTCTCTCAGCAATTTATATGAACTATACATTGAATCCATAGCGGTCTGGAAATACCATGTAAATGTTTGATAATGGGACATATTTTTATTTCTTTCAGTGCCATAATTAGACATTTCAATTGGTGTTGATATGTGTTCAAAGAAAAACATGGTTTCATACAATGTAATACTATACCGATCTTGCGTTTTGGCGGAATTCTTGAAAAAGTTTACTTAATATGCAGACGTTTCGGTCTTGATTTAGCCCTTCTCCTTCTAACTCTTAAAAAAATCCCTTAATTAAACGTAACTCTGAGTCTTGTCCAATAAACCTCCTGCGTCGTGTGGACGTTCTCATGTGGCAAGAGTGAATTGTATTTTGTGCCATGTGTGGTGTGAAGAAGAGCAGTCATTAATAATGACGCCGAACCGAAACTTTTTCGATATTTCGGAAACAAATGATCGGTCTTGATTTAGCCCATCTCTTCTAACTCTTAAAAAAATCCCTTAATTAAACGTAACTCTGAGGCTTGTCCAATAAACCTCGTGCGTCGTGTGGACGGTCTCATGTGGCATGAGTGAATTGTATTTTGTGACATGTGTGGTGTGAAGAAGAGCAGTCATTAATGACACAGAACCGAAACTTTTTCGATATTTCGGAAACAAATGATGATCTCATTTAAATAACCCATAATGTTTAAGAAGATTTGGACAATGACAGATAGATAAGGGGGCCAGAGACACAAGCTTAGTGTTTCAATTGCTCGTTTGAGAAAAGAATCCCTGCATGACGCGGCGGAATGAAAGCGCATTGTGCGAGTGCGCGCCGAAAGACGCGCGCTGCCCGGAAGCCAACGGCCGCGCAGGACGCGATTGGCTGCAGCCGCGCCTGCAACGTTCAGCTTGGCTCGGCGCCGCCCCGCCCCACGCCGAGCAGCAGGCTAACGGCCGCGCCCTGCTCCGCCCCTCCCCGCTCGGCGCTCGCTGTCTTCCGCGTAACGGCCGGTGCGTGCGTGGCGAGACGCACCATCCCTTAGCGCTCGCTTCGCGCCAACGCCCCAGCTCCCCTCGTGCGCCCCCTCCCCCCCCCCGCCCTTCGAACGTAAGCGAGCTAATTTAGATCGCATTCCGTCGGTTGCTCATCCTGTCTTACGATGTCCTTCGGACGGCTATTGTCCTCACAATAAAAGACTTCGCGGTGTGTTTCTCTCAATCTGATGGGCTCGTGACCACACGTTTTCCATGTTGCAGTGTGCTCTTTCCAAGAAAGAGGTACTGTCAAAACGGGATAGTGCAATTGATTATTTCAACAGCACCAATTCAAGAAATATTTTTAATAATATATCTAAATTTTATTTTAAAATTTCATTTTTAACTAGGTAATTACAGATAACGCATCAACTTCCTATAATAAAATAAAACCGTCGAGTACAATACAAAAAAAAATTCTTAATAGAATGTAGCCTTCTGATTCATAATAAAAAGTGAGAAGATACGAAGATAATGAAAGTCAATGTCAAATCAACGCTCTATCCGTACACTCACACCGTAATTAAAACACTCTACATTCGATTTACAGTGCAATACCTCCATTAAAAAATATAGATTTTAAATTACTTGAGGCCGTTTCAAAATGTTCACAACGAGACTGTTTTCTTCTAACATGTCTATTTAATAACTATGAAAAGGACGTTTTGTAATTTGAGGTAAAGTCATCAACACTGTTTCAAATTATTTCCCTAATATGTTTTCTCGTCAAAATAAATCTTTCATTAACATTTCGTGTTATTACCCAACTATAAAGAAACAGAAATGAAAAGCAAGAAAATAATTTGATACATGATTTTAGGGTTTAATTACAGGAAGACATTAGGAGCATTTTAAGACTAATAAAAGTAAGTAAATTTTAATTAGTAATTCATTTACCTGTAAGAAAATGTAATTGAACTGCTGACAAAATCGAGAAGCAAGAAAATAATTTTAGACAAATGTCCAAAGAATTGGGTATTTGAAATGGATAGTTACGCTCTCCTTGGCGAACTTCCAAGGACGCTCCACTAGGATACGGGAATGCTATATACCAAAAAAGTACACCAATATACACCAAAATGCCTCCGGGCGTCTTCGCTCCCCTCTAGGTCGAGCTCCTTTGCCTGACAGCTTGGAAAAGCCTTAATGGCCTAGGTACTCGCTCCAGGCAAGGTTAATCCGCCTGCCTTCGCGCAAAGCTCAGAAACATCAAAAAAGTTTATGTATATTTTTTGCATGACAGTATATATACTGTTTCTATCGGAGAACTTAAAAGGTCACTGACAATAATTATATGAAGGTAGTTTTTTTCGGCCAATTTACCGCATTGATTCTTTTTTGCTGAACATTAATGCACCATTCTGTTTCCCACGAGACGCTTGTTTTCATTAACTAATTACTGGTACTCCTAAACAAATAATAAATAAATAAGAGTACTTCTTACGTTTTTTCAGCACTTCTTCCTGTTATTAAAAACTCTGCACGTCTTTTCTTCAGAGATTAGCAATCGCCAGCTGATACGGCAAGCTCTCGGTTAGTGGCGATTATTTTTAAGCGCAATTTATTACCTTTTTCTTTCGAAGACTCACAATGTATTAGACACAATTTCCACCATTAAGATAACTGCAACTCGGCTTCAAAATACCTTTTTCGTTTAGTTAACTAAATATACTCATTAATTCCATGAAATATCGTTAATTATCTCTATGTTAATAGCACGCGTGCAATTAAAAACTCACACCTACCAATCAGAATTCAGAAAAGAAGCGAAATCGTGTAATTAAGAAACTATAATTCAGACGCAGAAAAGGTATTTGCAGTCGGCCATGAAACACTAACAAAAAAAGTACATCACATATTACGTACCTACAACTACATATAAACAACGAATGAATAAAACTAAATTGGGGCAGTAAATGTCAAGCTAGCTGACTTATGGAAGAACATAAAATATTTAAGGTGCATATATTAAATGTTTTACATGTAAAACGTTTGGTCTTAGGATTATGAATGTAAAAAATGCAAACGTCTGTTGTGTTTACCTGTTCTATAAAGTATGCTATACCATAACTGTGTCAGAAATGACTAATTTTTTCACCAATATTTATATATGTTGAATTCTCTCTCTTACCTGTATTTACTTTTCGTGGGAAGTAATGTTTTCATGACTTTGTCAGCTTCTAATATTTTATCCGCATATGTTCAGTAGCTTTCAGAATTTGCAAATATTTCGTGGAAACAAAATCAATGCAAGGTCCACTAAATTAGATCATTTCAGAAGCAATACTACGTCATGAAATGCATGCCGCGTGTGCAAAAGATCTGTTTGAATGTTTTAAAATTTCAATTATTTGTAAATGGAAACAAAAAATTATTGAACATAACATGTGTATAAAGAGGGATAATTGCACTCATGGTATATAAGAAAACTCGCTCCTATCGTCGCTCGTTTTCTTGAACATACCATTGATGCAATTATCCTCCTCTTTATACACTCATTTCGTTAATTACTATCGATTAAATCGGAAAAACAAAATAGTGTGATTTTTTCGTTATTTCTAAAAATTAACTGCTCGTCAAATCATACACCAATAACCATCGCAACGTGTCGAAAATGCTTCACGAACACATTAATACATGGAGAGACATTAAACGTGTAAGAAAAATCTTACCGTGTTCCTGCGTTTCGTCAACGCTGGATGCCGAGGTCGTGTGCGATCGCCCCGGAAGTCACCGACTCAGAACGTTCAATGTTGACACACCATCGAGCAGCGAGAGCATTGCCTTTCTGACTGTCAGCTGTCGAGTTCTGGCGCGTTCGCGAGTGATATATTGTTCATCTGTCTTAATATCCACTCCAATTTCATTACTTCATATATTTCCGTTTTTCGTCTTTTGAATAAGGAAAAGGTTTACGAAAAGGTTTCTTCAGGAACCTGAAGAAATAACCTAGAAGTATGCTTAACCTTTCAATTTAAAATAAACTTAACCTTCTGAACGCTGTAGTACAACAGAAATCGTCAAGAAACTGCTGAGGTGTATCGAAGCACAAATTGTAGCTCACATAGCAGCTTTGTAACAAAGCTGTGTCCTAATACAAATAAATCAGACTATTTCGCTTTCTAAATTTTTATTTTTATTTTTTAGAATTTTAAATGAAACATTATACATTATTAAATGAATGTGTTGCCTGGAATATTCAGAAGAAAGAGTCAAAATGGGAACTACTCATTTCAAAATAACAAATGTGCCGTCAGATGAGCCTATATTTAATAATCACAGCATGGGAACGTGAGGGAGCACCGGATTTACGAAAGCTAGGGGGGAGGGAGAGAAACAGGCAGACAGAGACAGAGTGAGAGAGCGTCACAGATTGGACACATACCGTATTTTAAACTAGTGGAGCTACAACAGCACATACTGTCTCGCAATATTACAATGTTATCGTTATGTGCGACGGTACGCCCGTATATGTTTCATTAACTTCAAATAGAAATTACGCGAAAACTACTAACTTTTTTTACAAATAATTTACATAACTTTTTTAAAGAGCTAATTTTGTCAACAGACTTTCTTTGAGGCAAAAATCTCTATCTTCAATTTTGTAGTTTTAAATATTTTTGGGCAAATTTTGAAAAATCAGATATGTCAACGAAAATGAAACCTGCACCATTCTCTTAAACGTCCTTCGCACTGTTCAACAACAAAATTTAATCAAAAGATATGGAGCTATTTATTTGGAAATTTTGAAAATGTAAAGTACCTCCAAAATTAATATATAGGTTTCGAATTGCAGGCACCCGCAACATAAACCAGAACGATAGAGGAATATCAATTTTGGAGAAAATCGGCTGAACGGTTTATGTGCTAGCGTTGTGCACAGACGGACAGACATTTTGCCGTCATTCGATTTTTCGGTATGAAGGATGCACAAAACATGGATTCTTGCTACACCCTGTGTTACAGGATATTTTCTATTTTTAGCAACTGGATTTATCCACTTTTTTGTCATCAGGGCCCGGAAATAAGAGTTTTTGTGTGACGAAAATTCTGGGTTTCCCGGCGCACGATTACAATACTTTCTCTTCTTACGTTAGTAAGTGTAGTATATAAAGTAAAAATATCTGTTCGAAGTACTAAAAAGTGATAAAATTGTTCTCAGTTTCAGTTCTACATCTACATAGAGAAATAAAATGATGGGTGAAGCAAGAGCAACTAAGGACATCTGTAAGGAGAGACCTTGGGGTCATGCCTTGAAAATGTACAAAATTAAGAAAAATTAACCAAATAAATAAATTGTCTTCGAAGTGATATATTCTTTGTAAAATATTTTTAAAATATTACTCCTAACATATAAAATCGTATTACTTTCTCGCTACTGCTTACGCATATGTGGAGAAAGTATTGTAATTCTGCGGGAAAAACAGGTGAAATTTCGACAGAAAAACTCTTATTGCCGGGCCGTGGAAACAAAAAAGTGGATAAATCTTATCCCTTTATAAAGTAAATTACTTCCTCTAAAACGATGGAAAGTCCATTTTTTGTGGGTCCTTACAACCGAAAATCAATTGAGGCAAAACGTCTATCCATCTGTCTGTGAACAATGCTAGCGGCTAAGCCATAAGCAGGTTTTTCACCAAAATTGTTATTCCTCAATCAATATGGCCGACGCCCCTGCCTTTTGAATTTGAAACCGATTTCTAATTTTGGGGGTATTTTACGTAAAAGCCCCAATATTTTTAAAATGTTAAAAAATTCTCCAAATTGTTTCATTAGACTTTGCCCTCGGATAGCGTAAAGGGCGTTAAGAGAATGGTGTAAGTCTCATTTTCGTTGAATCCCCTGATTTTCGTAAATTGCAAAAGTTTACATTTTTCGGCGACTTCCCAGAATTACAATATTGAAAATTTCTTCCTGAAATTACTTTTTTTCTTCAAATGAAATTTGTTGTCCATAATTAATTTTTGTACTTTGAAACTAATTATAAATTAAAATATACAACCGTACTAACGTACAAGATAAATATTAGGACATGGATTCTCATCAAAATCGCCGGTCCAGAAGAAAAGAGATTGAACTAAATAACTGTCAATTTGCATAAATATTTTCTTCGTGTGAACGGAGTATTTTACTTACCAAAGCAAAGGATTTTGCTCTAAATCTCGACTATTTGTAAGGTAGTAGTTATTTCTTTATTTCTCCTCGAAATGTTTACTAGTCGCTTTTTAAAAATACATACTATTTCTGCCCTTAGCTCAAAAATGATTTTTAGTGTGTAACTTTAGTTGGGCACCGTCGAAATATATCAAATACTACGTTAAAGCTCTAAAGGGAACGATTTTGATGTCCCTCCTAATCGGCTCCCAGTGAACTGTTTTATCCAAGTAGAGTACAAAAAAAGAGAAAAAAATCAGGAGTGGAGGTCACTATATAGGATAGGTCGCAGCTTTCCTTTATTAATAAAATGCTACGAAATTTGCGTGATTTAAATGCGCGGCTAAAATGAAAACCGGAAGAAGGCGTCTTGCGTAGCTTAACTGCAACTCGTCCTTCCGCGCGATGTAATGGCAGGGGTTCAACTAGTTTCCTCAATTCCTTAAAACCAGCTCCCACCCATCCTTCGGAGAGCAAGTCGTAGGCAATTCGCCTTTTGAAGGCGGCAGAAGCGCGAGCGAGCGAGCAGGAAGCTGGGTGGCGGCTGCGGGGCGGCAGGTGCTGGCTGAAGGGGTGCGCGCGCGCGAGGGGAGGCTGTGCGGAGATGCTCCGGAGGGCGGCGCCGTGGGAACGCGGACGTGGGAACGCCGCTCTGCTCCGCTCCGCTCCGCGCCCCTCCGCGCCAGCGCCGGCGCAGGCGCAGGCGCCCCTTCCCCCACCCCTCGCTCGATCCGGGGGCAGGAGGAGGAGGCCCCGGGCCATCGCTTCGCGCCGCCCGCGCAGCGCCAGCGCAGAGAGTATAGAGCCCAAGTATAGAGCGAACAGCGACGCACATCGGTCCTATCTACGGAAAGGACCGAAACACGTCGCCATCACACCGGGAGCGGTAGCTCAGTGCATCACTAGCTTTTCAGCTATGTCGAATTCAGTCGCTGTCTGGAGGAGAATTCTAGCGGCCGGCTGCTCTGATCGGTAGTTTTCCGTGGTTTCTCCGATCAACACCAGGCGAATGCCGGAGCAGTACCCTACCAAACGGGCCACGGACCGCGCGCGATCTGTCCTTCCTCTTCCTTGTCCTATCCTCTCCACTTACACACGCACTTACACTAGCATGCACTACACTACCACATATTCCGGGAGATCGGTCGGGAGCTTAGAGCTTGTCCCGACTGGGGCGGTGCCCCGTTGCTGGGAGAGTCCTGGTTAGGGGGAAACCCCACTAGCCGACGGTAGGTCGGCGCCGGATCTCGCCATCCACCGGAGGAAGATCACTGCCGTCTCCCGAGAAAAAAACATGCACTACACTAACGGGACTAATGACTGAATCAGTTGACGCGCCCGAAAACATGAAAAAATCAATCAATAAATCAATCAATCGCCTTCACCTTCCGTGCGCTGCCTCACGACACGCTTGCTACCTTGTGCGAGCAAGCGAAGGCAGCCGAACGCGGAGGGGAAGACTCACTATCGGCCGAGGCACGCGTGGGCAACGCGACGACGCGCCCCTCCTGCCACACCTCCCAATGGGCCTGAGCGCCACGGACACTTTGAGCCAAGTCAGTGCCGTGGCGAACAGAAGTCAGTGCAGTGCTGTGGGGAATGAATGGTTATGTATATATTGAATGAATGGTTATGTATATAATGAATGAATGAATGATGCGTGAATGAAAAATAAATTTAAAAAAAGAACCACACAGAAAACCATAATAAAACATTTAGAATTAAGAGAAAAAAAATAACAATAACATTTTTCCTGTAAATTAAGTATGCCAAAGTGCTACAACATAATTATTAAATTAGATTTAAGTTAGAATTAAGCTTCTTTGCCTCTCCCTTAGCTGCTTAAGCCGCAAGGCAGCAGCGTAAATTGTACGCCAGTAATTGAATAAATAAATTCCCGCCTCCTCAGGGTTACTGTGGAGGGGAAACAGCAAAGAATAGAGCCCAGGGGTCCTCGCGGCTGTCGCTTTTCCGCGAGCACGCGGACGCGACCTCTAAAAAAGCGTGGCAACGCCTGGGCATGCTGCGAAGCTTATTTCATAAGCGGAGCAAATTATCTACAGCGAACAGCCTGCTTCTTTATAAAGTAATGATTAGGCCCATTATGGACTACGCCTGCCCAAGTTGGGGAATCGCGGCGCATGCGCATTTAAATAAGCTGCAAATAGTTCAGAATGCGTGCCTTCGGAGAATTCTTTGCGCACCACTTTTTATTAAAAATACAGAAATTCACTGTTTTAAATATCCCATTCTTGGAAGAGCATTTCAAAGCCTTAGCTACACATTTCTTTTCAAAATTAGATCACTCAAATAATCAATTAATTGCAAACTTAGCTCTGTACGAGCCGGATACTTCGGCAACGTACAAACGCCAGCGAGATATGTTAGACTAAAACGGGCTTAACGCCAATACTGGCAAGAAAATTGCTGTAAACAACGCCGCAAGCGCGCCGAACGGCTATTGTCTTCCCTGACCATGTTCATTGTCTATTTTTCAGATCAGCCATAGATGTCCGCAAGGATAGGGATGGCTCCACAGCAGGGAAGTGTGGCTGCATTGCACTTGGCGGCCACACGGAACTGTGCTGCAGAGCAATCCTCGCGGCTGCCGCGCGCCGCTGCCCGCGCTACTGCCAAGGAATGGGATTTGTACATGTAGATTAAGAATGAATTAGAGTGTGAATGTAAAAAAGAAAAAGAAGAGCATTGATAAGAACTTTATTAATCCAATCAGAAAATTTTATTTAAAAACAAATCGCCCAAAGTGGCTAGATGTTTAGTTTTTAAGTTAGATTTAAAGATAAAGATAAATTTATTTAAACTGCTATTGGGTGTAACCCGGTGGCAGTTAATTACATAAATAAGATAATAACTGGCATGCAAATAATATAATGGTAATAATAATAACAATAATAATAATAATAATAATAATAATAATAATAATAATAATAATATAAAAACAAGTAATTCTTAAAACATTAAATTACACGAAGAAAAAGAAAAGAAACGTCTATCATCTAAAGCCGCACTGAGTGTTTATACAATTAAGATTGCAATGCCCTATCCTTCACTTCACTATAACACTTCAAACATTTCCTGCTCTACACTGCACGGCACCTCACTTCACTGTATAACTTAATATTCTTAGTTAACGCCCTCATAAACTTACAAATACCCAAAATCAATTTCCTAAACTGTTGAACGCTTCGAGGAAAAGGTTCAAAGGTTTGCAGGCAATCTATTCCACTCCCTTATCGTTCGGAATAGATTGCCTTTAAAATAAGCCAAGTTACTATTTTCAAGATAAAGCCCGTCCCTAGCTCTAAACGCAGAAATGCTGGAGCGAATACCCAATACATTGAAGAAATTCCCGCCTCGCCAGGGGTACTGGCGGGGGGGGGGGGGGGAATTGAAAAAGCCCGCGCCACACACTTCTGCGTGCCCACACACGACGTGATCCACACGGTGAACTTTAAAAAAAAATTGTATATATTTTACATTTTGATATTATACATATTTTACATATTCTACATTTATTTGTGAACTAAGCACTGGTCCTTGAGCATTACTCCTAATCTAGTGATTAGTTCACTTCTTCTTCTTCTTTTCCTCCTCCTCCTCCTCCTCCTCCTCCTCCTCCTCCTCCTCCTCCTCCTCCTTCTTCTTCTTCTTCTTCTTCTTCTTCTTCTTCATTTGGCGCTACAATCTGATGTGTCTTCTAAGAAGCTCAACCGAAAAGCACAAATCACACAGTCCAGAATAAGATCAGGCCACACAAAATTAAGCTATCTCTACCTAATTACCAAAACATCCCCTCCCCTTTGTGATATTTGTAACACCAATTTAACGATATGCCACATTATAGAAAACTGCCCTAAATTCAGTCATCAAAGACAATCTAAATAAAGCTTTATATACCTTACTGTATACGACCGACTATCAGAACCAATTGATCAAGTTATGTGAAAATTGTAATATTCTTAATGATATATAGTAGTTATGTTATGTAATGTAATGTAATATATAGTATTTATGTATATGTAATATGTGATGCCATACAATGTTAGGATATATTTGTTATGACATTTATGTTATTGTAATGATGGATGAAATTATAACATTTGTTATAAAGAATGAAAACGCTAATTGCTTTAGTCTTTAAAGCGACTAAAAATAACGAATTTAAAAAACCAATGTTGATTTTGGCCTGCTCAAGTATTTTATTCCACTTCTTTCTGTCTCTTGCTTGTTTCTTCCCGTTCTTAATATCCATATGTTTTAGGTCCTGAAGAACGTCGTTTTCCCATCTGATTTTCGGCTTTCCTTTTTTCGAGTTGTTAGAGGCTTCCAGCTCCTGATTTGTTTAGTACGTCTGTTAGCCTCCATTCTTTCTATATGTCCAAGCCAAGCTGTCCTTCTGGAGTTTACATCTCTTACAATATTTTTTGTTGTATTAAGGGTTCTAATTCATGAAATATCTTTCTTCTCCATATTTGTTTATTTACTTTGGTTGGGACGAAACTTTTTCTGAGAATTTTCCTCTCGAATATTGCTATCTTTTGTGCTATTTGGTTTTTGAGAACCCAAGTCTCGCACCCTTATGTTACTATCGGTTTTAGTATTGTATTATACAGTCGCATTTTTAACCTTCTCGACAAGATTTTGGAAGTGAAAATGTTCTTGTACATGTAGTATGCCCTGATGTCAGTTGCAGTTCTTTCTTTAATTTATTCCTTGGTCTCATTGTTTATATTTATATATAATAAATTATATATTTATATATGTTCCTAGATATTTAAACAATGTAGCATTTTCTATTTCAATATTTTCTGTTTCGATAATTTAGTTGCTGCATCTAATTCGAAAACATTTCATATATTTGTTTTTGGTAGGAAGTGGTGCGGAGTTTACGATATTTGCATCATAGAAATGGATATGAGGAGTTGTTTTGTCGTACGGTATTATTTCATCAGAAAACTTTTCACACAATCTTCAACAGGAAATAGATAGCAATAACTTACTCATCTCCATAGCTGACAAAGGGAATTCTATAGTAATTCTAAACAAATCATATTATTACCAAAAAATGTTTGAGTTTATCAACAGTAACAACATTGTACAGATTAACAAAGATACCACGAACAAACACCTGTCCGACATCAAAAAAGAACTTGCAGAATCCAAAGCCTTTTTTCCCAGTCCCAACAGAATCATCCCCTCTAATCCACTCCCACCTCGATTATACTGCCTTCCTCAAATTCACAATCTTGATATCCCCATAAGACCTGTTGTTTCGTACTCCAATAGCATTACACACAGACTCTCAAAGAAAATCAACCAAAATTTTTCCACTCACATCAAATTCTCACTCTCCCACATTATCACCAATAGTATCTACCTAGTGAACAACATCAAAGACGTAGTTGTGTCACCTAATGGCAAGCTTATTTCCTTTGACATGAGGAACTTTTTTCCAAGCATTTCGAACACAGAATGCAAAACAATTTTACGAGACATCCTCGACAAGTGTTTGAACCCAATACCTATAAATATCGAACTCTACAATCTGGTATATCTGTGTTTGGACATAAATTACTCTAAATTTGACAATAAATTATTCACTCAAACTTCTAGTCTACTTATGGAATCCCCAATTTCCCCTGTACTAGCAGACATATTTATAGACAACTTCGAGAAACAAATTTTTAATTCTGAACAACCTCAGCTAACAAATGTGATTTAGGTTATTAACGGTCGTGATTTCTACAATGGTAAATGTGATTTATTGGTTTAGATACGTTGATGGCATCACAGTACTTTGGACCGACACTTACAGACAATTGTAAAACTTTACGGACTTTCTAAATTCTATACATTCCAATATACAATTCACTGTAGAAAATGAAAATGAGAATAGAACTCTTAACTTTCTAGACTTGTCCATCACTTTACTGAAATGACAGACATGTTTTTGACATATACAGGAAACCGACACACACTGACAGAGTCGTTCATAACACATCGCAACATCCACCCCCTCACAAGCACGCAGCATTCCACAGTATGGTTCACAGATTATTCTCGATTCCTCTCTCCCCTCAGAACACCAGAAAAGAAATCCAAAACATAAAACAAATAGCTATCAACAATGGTTACAGTAGTTCTTTAACTGACAATTTTATCAAAAAGAAAACTCTCTCTTAACACAAACAATTTAACATCTCTCACGCCTACACACACAAAAGACAGAAGCACAGCAGATATACTATACCCTTCCTTGGAACACTGTCGCTAAACATTGCCAAAAATCTCAGACAATTTGACATCACGTCACATACAGCACACCAATCTCCATAACACATTTTCCCACAACAAAGATCCTATCCCCAAGCCTCTGCATTTGGAGTATATGTACATCATTTCCTGTGGTATTTGCAATGCTCAGTATATTGGTCAGACCGGAAGATCCTTTAAACAGAGTGTCAAAGAACAAATACGTGCTTTTACACACAAAACAACACAATCACACTTGGCCAGCCATCTCTTAGAACAAGAACACTCATTTAAAGCACACAGTAACGTCAAAATTTTGGAAATTGAAAACAGATACACTCACAGACTTAAATTAGAAGCCATTTACACCAATAATTTATTTAACAATCCCCTACTCACTATTTGGAATGAACATATTCCTTCCCTCTCACTCCTCTTGAAACTCGCCGCTTCCCATGCACATTAACCCCTCTGCCCGCCTCTTTTCCGCAACCCGGCTGGGCCTTTACCCTAATGGCCATTTCCTAGAAAAACCCTGAGTTCTCTCCCCTCTCCATTGACAGCTGTCTTTTAAATAGCGGGCAATGCCCTTCATCCTCGCTGCTTGTTTGGACAGAGACCCCCAGCCACCTCAGAATCGGTTTGTCAGTTTGCTCATCTAAATTTATTTATTTACTTCTCTATTTGTCTACACTATTTTATTTCATTAATTTTTCTTCTCTTTAGAATAGTAAATCTTTAATAGTACTCTTTATTCAAAATTAGGTTTATATGTTCACATTTTATATTCCGATTTTTTATTTCACTTAATATCATTCTAACTTTATTCACAATATCCTGTAAAAATATCGTTTAGTATATTATTATTATTATTATTATTATTATTATTATTATTATTATTATTATTATTATTATTATTTTATTTTTTTCATCTTTCAATTATTAATAGTTAAATTGTTGGGAAGGGATTCTGAAACTCAAGAAAGCGTGCGCAGATGATTTTCTCCCCCATACGTCACATACAGTTTTTGACTAAATAAATAAATAAATAAATACGTTTGGAAAAGCGGGATCTTCTTCTTCTGCTTTATGGTAAGCCCCTGGAGGTCTGTTCCAATTCAGAGGGCATCCTGCCATTGGGAGTCCTACATCCCGATATCCGGAGGGTTTGTAGTTATATACTATTTGTGTTAATCTTGATATTTTCGTTCTATTGATATGATTCGCCCATTGGCATTTGTAGTTTTTGATTTTGTCATTTAGGTTGAAAATTTTTAGGGTGGACCTTATCTCCACACTTGGAACGTGATCTGCCAGAAAGTATCCGGCTACACTACTCAGGAAGAAAAGCGGGATATGTACTGAATATCGACAAGAGTCCTGCTGTCCGCCAGATTTTTCTTTGATTATGCCAAATGTCCTGATTTTTTATACTTTGTTATAATTCGACATAGTCCTAAAAAATACCTTCGTTTTGGAACTATTTGTGAAGTACATTAGTGACTTATGCGATACATAAGAGAACGAAAGCGACCAATTCCTCTACTGAGCATTTAGCAACTCTGACTGATTTGAGAGTTATTCTTCTTTGACCAAGAACTAAAATATTCTTCAACAGTGAAACTTTGATTTATTCAGAGAGGAAAACACTGGAAAGACATGGAATTTCATTGATTTGGCAAAGCAAGGGATTTTTTAAAGAATTATTGGAAGTAAGAGAAATTTCTGAGACGATATATAAAGCTAAGAATTCTCCTTCACATAATTCCAATACATTGTTATTTTTGGCACAAGTTTTATTTGTGAAGCAAATATTGTTATTTTTATCTTTTTATGGTGTAATCTGTGAGCTAAAATATTGATAAAGACAGGTTGTCTGTTTTGATTCAAGTGCCTTTGTTTCTATCACAAATGTTAGTGCAAGAGAATCCGAATTTCAAAGGAGAAAAGGGCTCAGTCGATAATAATGTTATAATATCGACCAAAGCCGTTCTTTATTTAATATTTTATTTAAATACTCCAAAATACTTCACGAAGTTTGTCATGGAAATTACCTGGATAACCTGGAAAAGTCAGGAAAATTCGTCCTAGAAAAATCATTGGCCACTCTGTTATTCTTGAAAGTGTTCAATGTAACTTATCTTGTTGTTCTACTATTTGGTTGTGTACTATTTCTTTATAACATGATTTACTTGATACTATTTGGTTGTATAAAATAAACAATTTGCTTTGAAGTATATTTCCGATATCCTGAATTCCATTGTTATCTTCATAACAAATCTATGTGGACATGTAAATAGTACATTTGTTATTTGGTCAATGAATTATGAAGAGACCAAGTTGTAAATTATAGGAGGTTATTCATGTTTACAAATAAAACGGCATCATGTAAAAGTTAAAATAGTGTATTACAAGTTCTTGCAACAGTTTTAAGGAATATTTCTTCCTCATCATCAGGCGAAAAAACACAATGACATAAGAACACACAATGAAAAACTAAGATTTAACTCGAGAGAAATAAATTTCCACCTTCCATCCTTGAAACTGTAGCAAGACCTGTTAACACACTCTTTGAAATTTACATGATGTTGAGAAACAGCAGTGCAATATCGAAGCGCAAAATAACAAACATTTGAACATCCAAACAATGTAACCAACACTATGAACCTATCCTTTCCGTGCCAGCCACAGCTCCCGAATGTCATTTATATTCTTATACGAAGTGTATTTTTTAATAGACTGCGGGAAAAGAGGGTTGTTTTTCTCCATGGCCTTTGCGAGTTTCTTCCCGTCCTCATAACGTTTGAACTACTTGAAGGATTTTCATGAGCAAGAATGATTTGGGCTTTTGAAAAGTGTTTAAAAATCAGTATGGCGGGCGAGAAAGTTATTAAGGATCCAATGCTGTAGCTAGCCTTGAGCTACTTAGTTTTTGATGTAGAAAACCTACAGAATTTTTGTTTTTCATCTTAACGATTATCTTGTCTGTACTATATCGATGAAAATTATAATTCACTTAATAACTCTCAAATTCAGAAAAATGGACAATGTAGTACCACGCGCGGGTCCACGGGAAGGGAAATGAGGGAAATCCCCCCCCCCCCCAAATACAGATAATCCTTAAAACGAATAAATTCGTATCGCAGCATGAGCTGAATGTAGCCTGCGACATTTTACAAAATATGTAATATGACACATTAGATCAAAACGTTTTCAATTTCCCTCCCAAAATTTGACTTTGGATCTGCCTCTGGTAGTACCATACCACTATTTCCATATTTAGTTTTCAATATTAACTCAATATTAACAAATACTCTTCCTTCCATTTTCTACAAAAGTTACACTGAATGTTCCAAAAAAAGTACTACATACTTGTACATATCTTGTTCTCTGTCCAATGCAATATTCCGATTCGTGAAATATGGGAGTAAACCGAATCTTTCATGCTTTTCTCGACACTTTATGAGTCAGTTTCATTCTTCGGTATTAATGGAATAAACACATTCCACTAGTTAACATTGGTAACGAGAACAGCTCGTCCAATGAACCAAATGTGACCTTTTTAACACGCCGTCGTTGAGCATTACCCGAGTCTTGACTTGCAAAGCTTTGGAAAATAGAAGAAAATAGACCATAATATTCATAATATGAATGATATAAAAGATAATATAATATTTAATTTCTAATGCTAACGTAACGTCTGTTTAACACTAGAATGCCTGGACCTTGCATTTATCGAGAAAGCCCACATTTTGACGGCTCTTGTATTTAATGGGCTATTTCTGGATTTGGGGGAATTTATACACACAAAAACACACAATACGTACTTCAGTTATCATTTTATTGATTTATTACAGTAATTAGAAGAACATATGCAATTGACTTCAAAACAATTACGAAAATTGTGGCTGCTCACTTGTGGGTTGCCTTGCGTCTTAAGATATCACAGATAGTCCCGATAGCGATTCATTTCATCACCGACTTTTCAACAAAGAGAACGTCCATGGTTTCTTGGAAGAGAGATGAGATGATATAAACAAAACAAGTCGCCACACGGAGCGTACAGTTGAGCAACTATTGGGAAGCAGTCAATTTGACGGTTGTCGGGCGTTTAATATAAATCCATCAATATAACAGTTTCGAGTGGATGAATATTTTCGAAACTTTCACGTATACTTTAAATCATAAATACATTTAAAGTAATTACAATGGATTACTGTTAATTTTAATAAAAATAACAAGGAAAAAATTAGTTTCGGTCAACGAAACATCCACTTTTGCCTTTAGAAAGAGGTTGAATATGCATAACATTAAACTTCTTACACGGGAAAAGAAAATGAGTTTGTAGTGAGAGTTGGGTCAAAACTCTCCTGGGAGGGAGAGAAGCGTAGTATCTTCTATGAAGAGTGTAACTCTACGAATGACGAAGTTCACACCAGAAGTCCAATAGTCTTAAAAAATAAAGGGTTTTTTTTTGTAAATATTATTTCTCATCGCATTCTGCAGTAGGATCGATAGAATCCTCTTAACGTCGTCTTGCACTTCAACTACGGTTATAAGACGTAGAGGTGAATCTCATGGGACAAGAAAGTATAGTAAGTTTTCGAAACTATAAGAAATTAACGAACCGTTTTTCTCACTTCTTCAAACTCACTCATACTTTCTGCAACTGCAAGCTACGCAATGGAGACTTAACAACGATAACGGGAATATTTATTATTACCATTGGACATACATTAACCAAACCAGTTCATACCAGCAAATACTGTCTAGCACGAAATGATTTGTTTATATTACACATGTCATTTCAATCGTAAAATGTGTCAAATGCGGGCAAGCTGGGTTGTAAGGGATATGGCAATTACGCGTCATATTTACGAGAACGAGTATTCAAATGCTACAAGTAATTTTCAGTTCGTTTGCACACCTTCGCTCACATAAATTTGGAAAATGCGCCATAAAACGGTATGTCCGCGGTGGCCGCCACGGGCCGTGTTGTCGCCGGGGCGGTGGACAGGGCACCGGTTCAAAGGGCTGCAAGGGGGCGGGGTGGCCGGCGGCGGCCAGGGGTCAGCGAGGGCCGTGTTCGGGGCGGTGGCGCCGCGTTAACCGCTTTGACCCTCGGGCCAACGGCCAGGGGTCAGCGCGCACGGGCCCGTCCGCCCCGCTCACTTAAAAAGGGCTCAGCGGCGGCCGGCGTGGCGCCTGCCCTGCCCCGCCCCGCCCCTCCTGCCCCACCCCCCCCGGCCATCCGGCCACGCCCTACGCGGAAGAGGAAGCGTCCGCTCGCTTCTCACGTGACCGGCCGCGATGAGCGGCCGCAGGCAGTGACCTGCTCCGATGGTCAGGGCCGCGCCCTCCCCCCGCGGACGCGCTCTCTTTTAAAATCTAATTTCGACTTTTTCTGGGCCCGCGTGCCCGCTTTCGCCGCGGGTAAAAAACAAATGTCCGTTGCGCGCTGCGCCGCTCGCCGCCTCTGATGCGGCCGCGGGTGCACCTCCGTCGATGCTCGCTTTTCTCCTCTGAATGCGTTTTATTGTAACTTTTGTTCGCAACGAACTTTCTAGCCTCGGCGCTGCTGTTGCGCTATCTTGGCATGCCCAACGGTAATTTGGGGCGTGTCGCGGACGAGGCGGAGCTAGAGGCAATACGAACGGGCGAGTAGCAAGCGTCACGCGGCCGGCGAACGTGCGTTCACTTGCTGTAACGTCTATGAAAGCCCGTGGCGCACGTCAGTGAGCTAACGCCGCAATGGCGGTTGTCTTTTGGTCGCGTACCCTTCATGAGCGCTGCAGGATGCTCCTGAAGATCTCGTTTCCCAGGTGTCTTGCATCGGTCTGCCAACGGCATTCCACAGCAAATGGGAGATCCTTCCACACAAATTCGCAAAGCAATTACTTATTGGCACAACATACACTGTGTGTTCACGGTCCAATACAAAATATTACAAAACCACTGCTAATGACAATAAGACACTACATGACAGAAATATTATTTGATACCAAAATTAGTTCAGAATTATATTCTACATTCAAATGTGATAAGTATGCGTGGTTCTCAATACAGCATGCGTGTGCAAATGCCATATGCAGGGTCGGATTTAAGGATGGACAAGGTGGGCGGCGGCCCAGGGGCCTGCATCTAGAAGGGATCCCCGCCAATTACAAAACATGTTGAAACTAGTGCTAAAACAGCACGTACTTTCTCGCTCATATTTTCACGCAAAATTATGCGAAAAATACTAAAATTTCCAAAACTTGTACATAACCTTATTTTAAGATCTATCTTAAAGGCACAGATTTTATTAAGGGAAAAATATATATCTTTAATATTTTAGTTATAGGAAGACTCCGAAAAAATGTTGAACATTTGCAATTTTCGAAAAACTAAAGATTTCAAGGAACATGAGATCTGCATCATTCTCATAAACACTACTACTGCTCCTTTACACTATCCAACAACAAAATTTAATCAAAAACGGTGGACCCCTTTTTTTTGAGAAAATTTGGAAAGCGTCCCAGGGGCTGCATGTAAAATACCCCCCCCCAAATTAAAATATCAGTTTCAAAGTCAGGGGACCGCGACATCAGTTCGATTGAGGAATATCAATTTTGGAGACAATCCCCTGAATGGTTTAGCCGCTGGCGTTGTCTACAGACGCCAGGACAGACGTTCTGTCGTCATGAGATTTTTCGTTATCAAGGGCCCACAATACATGGATTCTGGCTACACCACGTGATAGAAGATTCCCCCCCCCCCTAAATTTAGCAACTGGATTTATCCACTTTTTCGTTACCAGGGCCCTATAATAAAGAGTTTTTCTGCCGAAAATTCGCCGTTTTTTGTGCAGCATTTCATAACTTTCTTACTCCGTAGCGAGAAAGTAAAAATTGTGAGTTTTAACAAAAGTCATCTGTAAATCAATATAAATCAAATGTAAATCAATTTTTTTCATACATTTCAATTGTGTTTGTTACATTGCAAGATGACATGTTTTATACTTTTATTTTGTTTGAATTTTATATTTATCTTAGGCTATTTGAAGTTAAAATAAAATAGATTTTCTCTATGACATCGACTCGCAACACTACATACGAACATCGTCATTTATTTGCTGTATTTTATTTAGGATAAAATATATGTAATATTTTTAATGAAGATTCAATGTATAAATTATTTTCAAAACAAACTCCAAACACTGTACAAAGAAGTCTGGACAGTGTTTCGCGAACATTTTGAGAATTTCTCTGAGAGTCTAAGAATTTCCCTTTACACCGTTGTTACATTTTCAATTTGGGGATCCGAGTTCCGACGTGGGCTTTCAAAAATCATGGCGTCTACAAGAGTACTATGAATTTTTAAATTAAATGTACAAAACTAAGCTATTAAAATACACGATTCTTTAGGATGAATAACACACGCTGTAAATTTACCGATGATGGATTTTGCAATTAGAAACATGCTGGACAACGGTTAGAAGATCACTAGTCTTAAAAAAACTTACAGATCCTGTGTTAGATTTTGTAATACGCTCAAAGGTAATTGAATGTGTTAACATTGCACTTATTCAATAAGCAACAATTTTAACAAAATATTCTTCACCGTCTTATTAACTTTACACGATTTCTGTGTGAATTGAACAAGGGTTGGCATTCCGTGGTAATACGGAAACTCTTGGATCGCCCCATAGTTGGTACTACCTTGGCTTGCTTGAATTATTGGCAAAATACGACGATTTTCTTAAGAAACACATCACAGATAATGCCAATCGCGGAAGTGGCCACGTCAGTTCCTTTCGTCTTCCGTTTGCACAAAGAATTTTGAAGTGACAGGAAGAACAGTGAACAATGAAATTAGTGCAAGGATAAAAAAGCCGCGTTACCATTCGATTTCAATTGATTCGTTACCAGATGAAGGTCGTATAGATCAACGCACAGTAATTTTTCGATATATGGAAGAGTGTACTCTTCAGAGAGAGAGAGAGAGAGAGAGAGAGAGAGAGAGAGAGAGGGAGAGAGAGGAGAGAGAGGGAGGGAGAAAGAGAGAAAGTGAGAATGAGAGTGTGTGAGAGAGAGAGGGAGAGAGAATGTAGGATCTCTCTCAGACTGAGAAATTTGTATTGTTCTTGCCCAATGAAGGTCACGAAGCACAGAATATTTACGACGCACGGTGTGTAATTTCGGCTATCTAGGTGGACATAATTCAATTTTCCAAAGTACTCAAATGAATTAAGTTGGGTATTTGTTTGATTTTAGAATGTCCATAGTGTATGAATTGGGTATTGTCATAGAGTAAAGATGTACGTAGAGGGCTCATGAGGCTTGTTTCCAGCTACCTCCTTTGAATAGTTTCCCGCCCGCCGATAGATAGCGCCAACGTCGCGAAGTGTGAAGGGAAGAACAGGACTGGCTGTTGGTGGGGGGTTTCTAGGAAATATCGCGCGGTGCAGAGGCACACGAAAAGTGGGCGTTGTATCCATGCCGACGAGAGGCTCTCGGGTGAGTCGGCCGACCTGCCCCCCTCCCTCCAGCCGCCGAGCTTCCCAGGCGACGGCGGGGTCTTCCGGACGAAGAAGACCAGCATTTGCGTCAGTGCAGTCCAGTCAAATGGTAGAAAATAAGGGAAAGTTTTGGTGTAGTTTTGATATTTGTTTCCTATATTTTTGGGGTCGCTGAACACGAATATCAGGTTTGCAAAGAAAAGTTTTGTCTAGAAATACGTTTTTTAAGCAAAAAATACGTAAATACCACACCTTTTGTCAGTTTTTTTCAAAATAACTCAAAAGCCATCCATTTTTCGTAATTAATGGTCCTATACAAAATGAAAGAAGATAAAATTACCTACATTTAATGTCCGTAAGAATTGTTTCTCCGATAAACGATTTAGCCGTGAGAACACCACGAAATTTGGTGATGTAAGCGAAACACACGAAAAGCGGGAATTATCCTATTTTATCTCAATATAACTTAAAAGCTATCAATTTTTCGTAAGTATTAACCGGATATGAAATGAAGGAGGTTAAAATTGCCTACAATGTGTATGTACAGTTTTCTTCTAGGATCAATGGTATTGCCGTTAGTGTGCAAAATATTCCTGAATGTTACTGTGAAAATGGAACTCAACCTCCTGCACTACATTTATATCCAATGAAGTTGTATGCAAATAAATACAGCGTCGTGTGAATCTGTTAACATTTTAATTGGAAAAAGGGAAGTAGGTAATTAATAAAGCGCAAGGGAAAATCAATATTTTGGAAATCGAACGTGCCTTTAGCGCTGCGTAGGTTCTGAAGGCCTTAGTTTTTATTGACACACACACACACACACACACACACACACACACACACACAGACACACACACACACCACACACACACACACACACACACACATAGATAGATAATAGATAGATAGATAGATAGATAGATAGATAGATAGATAGATAGATAGATAGATAGATAGACACACACACACACACACACAGATAGATATATATATAATGTATGGCATTCGCGTTTTTTTACAGGATAACTTTTTAAGTTATTTTGAAAAATCTTAAATAAAGGTACTGTTATTGATGACAAACCTCAACACTCGTTATAGCATTCTAACTATTAACATAGAAGCAATTCAGTGTCCAAGTTCAGTACGTCATCAATGACGGGTTTTTGTCTCATACAAGAAACACGAGTCTATCTGTGACAATTACGTTGATTATGTGTCAAAATATCTATCACAAGCATATCTCCTTAGATGTTTTTATGGTTACTCTGAAGTGCTAAGCGAATTAAAATGTCCAAAAACATGTGCGTAGATAGTGTTAGACAACACAACGATTCATATGACGTGGAAAGAAAATTTTCTTGCTACCACGAATAATGAAAGTCGGTTAATAGCAATGTTGATTACAAAGATTTTATTAGCAGAAATAGCTTGCAAACAAGCGAAGGAAGACGCGGACACTCCGATAATGAACACAGTTTTGTGCTTAGATCCAACTAATGAGACTGATTGAAGTTGGTGAGGATGTAAGAGATCTGTTGGTAATATGGTTAGATCTCTGCCAGCATGCAAAATGGCTCCTTTTTGAAACAGAAGAACGACAAAGTTTCTTCACCCGATTGCTGCCATAAGTGAAACATTAACAGATAACTTTGTTTCTCCCAACCAATAAGTGATTACGAAATCTCGGTGTAGGCCAAATACGGAATAATGAACTTTGCGTTACAGAAATTTGGACGGAAATTTGCGGAAACGGAAATTTGCTTTAATGAACATTGGTTATATCCTAATGAACTTATCATTTTCCAAATTCCAAACTTTTACCTCGCAGACTTTTATTGCAGAGAGAGAGAATCGCATAAAGGTCCTACGTATGGGGGTTCCTGTATTTACGTTAGAAATAATATTGATTCTATCTCCTTTGCGGAATTAAATGTGTATTCCATTGAAAATGCTTTCGAAATTTCTGTTGTACATCTTACTTCACTAAGAGTGATAATACTTTGCATCTACAGACCTCCAACAAAGAGAACTGCAGATTATATTTTGTTCTTAGAAAACCTGGAGATAAAACTTAACAAAGTCAGCAATCGCTCTTTTGAATCCATTATTGTTTTCGGAGATTTTAACATTGATTTTCTGGTCCAATCTTGCGAGAAAGAAAAGTTTCTCAATTTAATTAATTCCTTCAATTTAGACATTACAATTAATGTACCTACACGGATCACACAAAATTCGATGAAGGCAATTGATCAAATTATAATTAACAAAACTACTACTCGATATGAAGTTTAAACAAAAGATTTAGGATACAGTGACCACGATGCACAGATTCTTAACATTATAAAAAATGCGATCACTGACACAATAAATAATACACGTATGACTAGATTGTTTACAAAAAGTAAAATAAAATTATTCATTGATTACTTGATGTAATGGGAAGCGGTTTATAATACTACTCTATATAACGGTTTATAAGTCATAAGGCAGGCTAAAATCATGAAAAACGATCAGGATATTTTGAACTCAAATAATAAAACAAAAGCAATGTGGAATATAATAAAAAAATACTACCAAATCAACTAGAAAACCCGTAGAGAATGTTGTTTTAAAATATAACGATGTAAATGTAAACGATCCGGCAACAGTGGCTAGTCTCATTAACCAATACTTTTCAAGAATTGCTGCCGATCTCACTAAGGGTCTTCAGGCACAAAATTCAAAAACAGACAGTTCACCCAAAATTTTAGACACAATGTTCGTTTCCGAAACTTCTTCCTATGAAATTCTCAAAATAATCGGTAAACTAAAAAATAAATATTCGTCCGGTTTAGTTGAATTCCCAGATTCTTTGTTAAAGACTTGTGCGTATGCCATTATACACCCGTTAACTCACATATTTAATGCATCTTTATGCACTGAAACGTTTCCAGATATTTTCAAAACAGCTAAAATTAAGCCGCTCTTCAAAAAAGGCAACAAAAATGAAATTCAAAATTATCGGCCCTTTTCTCTTCTATCAGTTTTTTCAAAAATATTAGAGATACTTTTTTACGTACGAATGGAAACTTTTCTCACTAAACACGACGCGCTTTCAGATTGCCAACATGAATTTAGAAAATAAAAATCAACGGAAACAGCTGTATTTTCTTTTCTTAAAGATGTCGCCTCATCATTAGATCGAAACGAGGCACCTAGTGGATTATTTTTAGATCTCTCAAAAGCTTTTGACATCATTGATCATGACATTTTACTTTCAAAATTACCTTCATATGGAATCCGAGGTATTGCTCTAGATTGGTTATGTTCGTACCTTAAACAACGATCTCAGAAAGTTGAAATACCTTACTGGAATGATGGAACATTACGCACGCGCCTTTCCGACTCTTTGCCCGTTGAATGTGGAGTTCCTCAAGGATCGATTTTAGGCCCTATTCTGTTCCTACTTTACGTAAACGATATGCCCTCGACGATTCGAAACGGAAGAACGGTTCTCTTTGCGGATGATACGAACATCCTTTTCAATAAAGAAACCGTAAATAGTACAATATCAGATGTTTCAAATTGGTTCAGAAATAACAAATTAATAGTAAACGAAAAGAAAACGGTTTTAATGCAGTTTTCCATATCAAATAAACAATTCTGTGCTCCATTGAAAATGAACGGTGTACCATTGACTGATGTTAAGGCAACAAAATTTTTAGGTCTCTCAATTCAGTCAAACCTTAAATGGAACGACCATTTAAATGAATTGAACACAAAATTAAGTTCATTATGCTACGCGTTCAGAATCCTTGCAAATTCAGTCAGCCTTCATACTGCTCGTTGTGTATACTTCGCGAATGTTCATTCCCGCCTGAGATATGGCATAATATTCTGGGGAAATACATCTTATAGCTCCCAGACTTTTAGATTACAAAAACGAATTGTACGAATAATAACCAAATCCCACCCAAGTGATTCATGTAAGCCTCTCTTCATTAATCTAGGAATTCTACCATTACCGTGTCTGTTTATTTACGAATCAGTGGTTTTTGTAAAAAATGACTTGCTTAAGGGCGGAATATATTTTCATAAAATGCCGATGTCTATTACTATAACACTCGACGTAGAAATCATATTCATCAGGTGACAGTATCAACAGCTCATTACAAAAAATTCACATACAATACATGTACATTATTTTACAACACTTTGCCAGATGATATTAAACGATTAAATTCAATAGAAAAGGTTAAATCCCAAGTGAAATCGTTTCTGCTGCATAACTGTTTCTATACAATTAGAGACTATACTGAGCACAAGAAAAGTAACATTAATTTTAACAATGATACATAATGCATTAATTACCATTTGGACTGTATAAATGAGTATAAACAACCTGTGACAACTATTGTAACACAGCTTCCGGGTCAATGACCCCCATCTCCATCAGGTTTTTCGTCCAATTTCCCTGATCCATTGAGCAAATGCTGAGATGGCCCCTTGTCTTGCTTCTGGACATAAATGTAACTTCATTTTCTGTGCACGTCTTCTAGAATTCAGTGGGAAATACAATAATTCAAATTATCGTTTCCATGTTGTCGCGGCAGGAAGTAATAAGAGCCAAAATGTATTGCTTATTTATCCTTGAAAATAGATTTTATTACATGGGAGTTTTTTTTTGTTTGTTTTTTTCTCCCTTTCAAAATTCAAAATTTATTGCTTATTTATCCTTGAAAATAGATTTTATTATATGGGAGTTTTTTTGTTTTTTTTCTCCCTTTCAAAATTCAAAATTTAAGTAGTATATGACTTAGTGTAGGGATCACAGAATTTTGAAAATGTGCACACAATTCACTTTTCCCCATAGCACGTCATACGCAGTTTTTAACTGTTTTTTTGACGTAAAATAAATAAATAAATTTTTACCCTGACTTGTACGGATGTACAATTTTTCAGTAAGCAAATTTTTTAAAATCTCTTCTGGTATTATTAGTGTAAAATATTCTTCATTGCTACTTGTATTACAAGAGCTCTCTGTACTTTCTGCAGATTCTTCGTGAGACGGTGATGGACCAATCAATTGGGTTTTATATCGAACCTATTATTCGTCATGTACGAATGCAATGTCGTTGGCTTAATCCCCCCCCCCGAATGCTATTTGAAATCCGTTCCCAAACATAATTAGTAGCTGTTACAATTTTTCCCTACCACTAACTTTTTATATTCAAAATATTTTTTACCTATTATATACTTATATATACTTATTATAAACTTTATATTTAATACTTATAAACTATTAGTTCATGATCTAAATTGTGGAGGTTTCCCCCATTTCTTATACATTGTTCTTCTAAAATACCTTAATCACATGAAATGTTTCCCCACAAGGTACACGTCCACACACAGCCACGCGGGAACAGCTTGTGAAACTGCTATTCAGGAGTTCCAGTTGTCGTAACAATTTTAGGAAATTGAACCGTTATTGTTTGAAATATTGCAAGTGAGGATTAGACAAAATACCTGGGAAAGCTGGACATTGTTTCTCTCGAGCGGCCGGGGAAAATCCGCTGGCCCAAGGAATCCCAACTCATCGGGACCCAAAACAGGAAGAATGCCAATGCTCTCTAAATCCTAAGGTTTGGAAATGCCTTTCTTTTTATACATCTTTGTTAATAATAGAAACAAAGTGTATGTACCTTTTCGTCTAAATAAACAGTTAATGACTCATTTGCTACTGACATGTAAATAACAATAAAACAAGCACTGCGAGGTGTTATTTGAAGTATCATACTTGTAACATTTATAAACAATATTTATATTTTTTCTCCCATATTTTCCTTGGAAACACCACATGAAAAAAATGACGAAACTCATGACAAAGTTCTGACCGTTCACAAGGAATAAGAATTATTTTAGTTGGTATTTAGACCTCAAAATAATCGGAAACCACCAGAATCTCTTGCTTTAACCTTTCAACATGGGGTGCCGTCCACAGACGTACCGGGGCCTTTAACTTCTACTTGCGGGATGCCATCTGAAGACGTCATGACGCACCTTTTCCGCGTGCGAGATGTCCTGACACGGCGTGGCCGTTTCTCTCCTCGGCGAGGGGGCCGAGCGGATGCAACCGCATTCGTAAAGGTATTTGGCGAAGGGAGTTTCTCTTCCTGTAATGGGTCCGCCGGGGCAGCTACTCGACCTAGCTAGAATATGCCTAGTGTCGAAAATCCGCCACCCTTGGGACTCGAACCCTAGGACCTCCCGATAAGAAACTCTGCCGTGTAAATAGTTCTTTCCTCTGAGACATCTCAACGAAAAAAATCACAATGAATTCCCCCCAAATACCTGTACGATTCTACTGAAATACCGGTATTTTCGTATGAAACTACCGGTATTTTGATGAGAGAATACCGGTATATTACCTTTAAATAAAGGTATTTTTCCGGTATAGACGTCGGATGAAGGTAAAATACCTCTAAAAATACCGGTATTTGACGTCTTATACCGGTATTTTTAAAGTTATTTTGAATAAAGGTATAATAGAGATAAAGGTTTTTCTATACCGGTATAAATACTTTTACCGCTATTATTTCGGTATTCGGTCCAACAAATATTAATATTGTTTAAGAACATTTCTTCTTAAATTTCAAATATATTTTAAAATATTTGCATTATTAACGAATAATAATAAATAAGTGTAAAAACATAAAACTACTAATCTATACAGAATGATACGAAAAATTCTGAAAATTCTGTAATTCCAAGAAACTCATTATAAACATTTCTCGGACACGCCACCCACGACTGACGAAGCGCCGTGTGAGAGCCAGGGACCGAATACCGAAATAATAGCGGTAAAAGTATTTATACCGGTATACAAATACCTTTACCTCTATTATACCTTTATTCAAAATACCTTTAAAAATACCGGTATAAGACATCAAATACCGATATTTTTAGAGGTATTTTACCTTTATCCGACGTCTATACCGGTAAAATACCTCTATTTAAAGGTATTATACCGGTATTCTCTCATCAAAATACCGGTATTTTCATACGAAAATACCGGTATTTCAGTAGAATCATACAGGTATTTGGGGGAAATTCATTGTGATTTTTTCCGCTGAGATGGCTCAGAGGAAACAACTATTTAGACGGCAGAGATTCTGACCGGGAGGTCGTAGGGTTCGAGTCCCGAGGGTGGCGGATTTTCGACACATATTCTAGCTAGGTCGAGTTCTGCCGTTGACTGGGAAGTCGAGTTCTGTCGTCAGACGGAGGGATCAGCCAACGGTCTTTCGCAGACATCAACACGAGCTCGTACGCTAACCTTGGACCTCACGTCCGGGCGCAGAGCTTGGCGACACGTCATAGAGTGTTGAAAATTTATCGAATTTCTCCGTATAAATCTTGTCCTTTCTAGTAGCGATAAAAAATGGAGAAATGTGTCTTCTTATCCAATAATGAGTCTTCCCACGCATACCAAACTTCCTTCTTGCACGACTGTTTATATCACTAAATACGATTATTTGCTTAAATTTGATCGTATCTCTAACATTCCCGAAAATAATTTTTTCAGTTGGCCCAGTTTCCTTATTCTGCACCATAATTAATAATTATAATTATATATATTAATTAATTATATATAATTATTAATTATAACTAAAAGAATATTAAAAATTGACATTGAATGCTAAAAGACATTAACTATTCTTACGCAAGGAAACAGAAGCGTTATGTTTTATTCAAAATTAATGATTGAAGCATGTTTAATTTACATCCATGTATTATTTAAGAAATTTCATTAAGAAAAAATATTAATAGTACTATATAATATTAATTAATTTTAATAAATATTTTAAAATATTAATACTAATTACATTTTAAATGTTTGCATTAAATTTGTGTAAATTAATTTATTATTTTGTTTGTTAATTTATATATTTATTTAAATTAAATG
>BLKR01007243.1:0-41050 GCA_011170035.1 Teleogryllus occipitalis | reverse complement strand
TTGCTGCTCCCCTCATACCTTTTATTGGGCTGTTTAGTTTTCTGACAGACGTCACACTTACTGATTTGCTTACGGATTTGTCGCCCCATGCCTTTCCAATAGCATTTTGATCTTAGTATTACTTCGATTTTGTTACATCCAAAGTGGCCGAAATGTTGATGCGTAGATAGAATCAGTTCTCGCCTATGCGCTTCTGGTATCCAAATTTGATACTGCGTCCCTCGTTTCCTAATCCGATGTAATAATACTCCCTCGTACATCTTCCACATTGAAAATTTCGGATCATCCTGCCGTCGGTCGTTATCTTCCGCCGAAAAATGCTCAATTATTTGCCTCCCCACAGGATCCTCTCTTTGAATTTTCGCTAATTCCTCCTTCGTCCATTTGGGTCGTATTTCCGTTAACTGGATAGCATTAATATCGGGTTCCACACTACCTTCCTTTTCCTTTATCCTGATTCTCGATAAATAATCGGGCAAAACGTTATCACGGCCTTCACAATATTGGATGTTAAAATCAAATTGTTGAAGCCATAGTGACCATCTCAACAATCTATCGTTATTCAAATGACTTCTCATTAAGAAAATTAGGGCCTTGTGGTCCGTAATGACGGTAAATGGTCGTCCAATTAATATAGCCCGTAATTTCTGCGTAGCCCACACACTTCCTAAAGCTTCCCGTTCACTGGTAGTAAAAAGTCGTTCGCCAAGGGTCAAAACACGACTTTCTAGGGCGATTATTCTCTGCTTATTCTTTTCGTCGTATTGGAACAACACAGCTCCCATGGCAAATCCACTACTATCCACTTGTAGATACATTCTTTTTTCGAAATCTGGATAACTGATCAAAAATGTCTTCTCAAATAGTTCTTTTAATTTTTTAAACGCCTCTTGACATTTTGCATCCCACGCCCATTTCCTCCCTTTCTTTAGCAATTCTATTATTGGGTGTATTATTTCTGAATAACCTTTGCAAAACCGGGAATAATAATTGCACCCCCCAATCAATCTTCTAACTTCCCTTACATTCCGAGGTCGCGGAAAATTCTTAATCAATTCTTTCTTTTTATCTTGCATCGACATTCCTTGATCCGATATGACGTGCCCCATAAATTTTATATTCCTCCTCCCGAATTGGCATTTTCCAATATTTAATTTTAAATTATACTTCCGAAAGATTTCGAATAGCTTTTTCAACTTCTTTAAATGTTCAAACATATTGGTAGAGAATAACACAATATCGTCGACGTACATGAGAGTAGTTTCCTTTAGCTCATCCGGTATTACATCGTCCAAATAACTGATTAAAGCTGCGCCACTATTCTTTAATCCAAAGGCCATCCTCTGAAAACTATACGTATTGCCTTCAAATAAAAAACTGACAAATTTTTGCGATTCTGGGTGTAGTCCAATTTGCCAGTACGACGCAGTAAAATCCAGTCCCGTGAATATCCGAGCTCCTTTTACCTTCCACATCATTTCATCTAATTTCGGCGGTTTTTCATGACGAGCGATGGTCTTGCTATTGAGTTTCCTAGCATCCACACAAAATCTGATCTTATTGTCTTTCTTACGAACTATCACTATTGGGCTTACATACGGTGTCATCGATTTTTTTATTATACCATCCTCAAGCATCGTGTTTATTTGTTTACGTACTTCGCTTTTATATACATGGGGGATTGGGTATTGTTTCAGATTAAAAGGTTCCTCATCCATCAATTCAATTTTAAATTGATATCCCTTTACCGGCTCCCTTGAACTTCCAAAAACATCTTTATATTCATTGACTAACATTTCAATTGCTTCACTAGCATCTATTCCGTTTTCGTCGACCGCGCCCTCTGCTGCCGCGTGGATCTGGTCCCTGGTCTCTTCAATTTGTTCCGCAATATCGCAAATACACATATCTTCGCCCTCCTGGTCTTTGATCCCTAAACAATGTTGTTGCCCTTTGTCACCTCGTAACAATATACTCCTGTTACCTATGTCGACCTTGGCGTCATACATTTTTAGGCCATCAATCCCCAAAATAATTTGACGAATCAAATTCTTCACTACAATTGCCGGAAACTGAATTGTCATCCCTTGGACTTCCACTTCCACCCAAATTTGCCGACTTCTCGTTTCGATGCGCCTTCCATTAGCTGTCCGAATATCCAAACTCCTAGTGGGTAGCTCCTCAATTTTATTTCCCTTTTCTTTAACTGCTCATATAATTTTTCCGACACTGCACAAACATTAGCACCTGTGTCAATTAAAATGTCTACAGGTATATTCCGAAATATCCCCTTCAAAATTAAACACGTGCTATTCTCCGCCCGTTCGTCCGTATCTTCCCTTAATAAATCTTCCGCCGATACTTCAATGTTATTCAACTCCTTAAGAACCATCACGCCCTCATTATCATCGTTCGAAGTATCCCGCCCATTTACTTCGAACACTGGGAGTTTTCCTGTTCAATCGCATTAATTTCCACATGTTCCCGTTTATTGTCCTCTTTGAACGTCCGCGGATACCCGTTTCCTGTCTTTTTATTTTCCATTTTAGTACTATTTCCCCTGTCATCCTTTCTTTCTGAGCTATAATTTCCTTGGCGGTTGTAATTATTCATTGTTTTTCCCGTTCCATTGTTATTCTCGTTCCTGCTTTCATTACATTGATACCAGATACTACGATCATAATCACTATTCAATGTCTGGTCGAATCGACTTAAACGTTCGACCAGATCCTCAGAATCAATAGGCATGGAGTTCCACAATAAATTTTGGATATTTACAGGCAACTGACGAATAATAATTCTAATTAATTCATTGCTATCCATTCTGTCTTCGCATGCCTTGAATGCTGCTATTTTACGTGTTGCGAAGTCACACATATTCTCGGCTCCACCCTTCTTATACCTTTCACTCATTAATTTGTATTTTAGATCAAACTTGTGGCTTTCGTTCCAATATCTTTTTAAGAATTTATCCTTCCATTCCTTATAATTAGTCGGTTCCGGTACTAAAGAGGTCAACCAATGATGTGCCTTGGACGACATGGCTTGTTCTACTATATGCAATTTTAATCTTTCGGGGATATTATTTATCATAAAATAATTCTCTAATTTTGAAATAAACGACCACGGTTGTTCTTTCATATCACCATGAAATTTTAGATGGCTTGGTATTACAAGCGCCGATGCATTCATTGCTATATTTCCCTGCGAACGTATGAATTCGTTTTCTAACTGTTCAATCTTGTCCTTAATGTCCGACATATATTTCCCAGATTCAGATTCTTGCACCATTTTAATGTTTCTAAGTCCCTCCTGTATTCGTTTTTCTAATTTACTATCCAAATTAACTAATTTAGATTCTATGTTTTCAATTTTTTCGCCATGTTGAAGCGACATTGCGTTTAAATTATCTACACGCGATTCGACGATTGTCAACTTTTCGCATTGTTGGTCATGTAAATGTCCCAATGTCACAATGCTCTCCTGTAAATTATTAACTTTGGAATTAATTTTGTCGCCAAATTCTTTTAATTCCCTCTGCATTTCGTTGACTTGATTATTAAAAGACTCAATTTTACAATGAATAATGTTGAATTCAGCCGATGTATCCACCCGTAATTGCACTATTTCCTCGTGTATTTCCCGACGAAAATTCTTCAATTCTAATGACATTTTCGATGTCATTCCTTCCAATTTAGCGTAATTTTTTTCAAATTTAGTATTAATATCTGAAGTAATTCCCTCTAATTTAGTATTATTATGCTCAAGTTTTGCGTTCATTTCTGCTAACATTTTAAGAATTAAATTATTAGGGTCCATATTTCCTAACGGTGCAGCCATTATTTCCTTTTCTTGTGGTTCAATCTCAATAATTTCACGCGAGATTTCTCCCTCGGGGTTAGTATTAGCAGACGCCATATCATCTACATTAACATTCTCCATACGCAATTTTTTGCTCCTAGTATCCATTTTGAATTCTAATACAAATTAAAATCTCTCTGTTAAATTATTTTAAAATCACACCAATGAAATGGTCTTGGCTCTTTCTTATAATTAACAATTAATTTCAAATGTCAATCCATAAATTTCAGATTCCCTTTGGATCACTTTATTATAATTTATAAGACTAATTTTATCCGTGTCACCAATTGTTATAAATTATAACAAATTATGCATCACGTTGGCGCGCCATTTTGAGATATACAAATTTTCTCTCTACATTAATTTCTCGCAAAGATCTTAGCGTCCGGCTTGCTGGGTCAATGGGTCACGATATATTATAATCCTTATTACCTTTATAATGGATTATAGGATCCGCAGACTATACAGCGCTGCTGGGAATCTGAAATAGAATGATTCTAATTCCTAGTTCATTACTGTTTGGATTGACTAAATGAAAGATCACTTTCTTTTCTAAAGAACAAAATTTAACAAAGTTTATTGTTACCTTTTTGCAAACAATATAGTGAATTTAATAATGATTTTGATGTTAGGCCTTTTATTAAGATATCTTTGAATTTAGAGTTTTATACCGCGGTTAACTTATCTATTCTTCGTTGATGTCCCTCGAAGACTTCTCAGTCGAAATATCTTGCGAGCTTGCCGTAGTCCAAAGTTCCAAGAAATCCTCTTCTGCTCCTATCCAAGATGGTGTCAAACTATCAAAATTATCAGTCCCAATTACGTCCTATGACATAGTCCCGAAACCTATAACTCAATCACCACTCCCGACAAAGTTCCAATTTATGCATCAATATTACTTCCACATGCAATATCTGCAATATTATTTACTGTCCTTAAACTTTCACGATCTGAAAACCCGACTCTGACTATCTGCACTCCACTCGCTCTCTCTGACGACCTACGATCCGTTCAGACACGCGATGCCGGTCAGAATTAAATCTTCCTGCTTGATTCATCCGCGAAGCTTCCTATTAAACTACCTTCTTTTTTTTCATAACATTTGACCGTCCTTCTCTCACCCAGCCAATCCATGCGTTCGTTATATTTTGATGTAGCTGACTTTTCGATCGTCTAAACTTCTTAATGCATATTCCACCATATTGTCTTCAAATAAATGTTAGTTTATATTCATGTGACATATCGGTATGTCACAATATTATTCAATGATTCATGACCCGTTGTAATTGTCAAATGGTTCTTGAATTTGAGTCGTAAGAAAGAAACACACTTTTGTCTGTTTCTTTCTTGTGACCCAAACTCAAGAACCATTAGACATGTTTGTATTTATTTTCGACACCTAGGGGGTAAGGGGGAAGTTTGTGGCGAGCACTACGTATTTCCATCACCGTTCTTGGCCTGCCTGAGTTTTGTCGTTTATTACGTAGCTACAGAAGCTGAGACGAATTGTATTATATAGGTACAGCTCCATTTTGGTCCCGGGAATCGAACCGGGGACCGCCTCACAGAAAGCCAGCACGCTGTCCGTTTGAGGGGCTTCAATTAATCATTATGTACAATTTTTTAAATTTTTTTAAATTGTATGTTCAGTTTCATATTTCTTTTTCCTTGGGGAGAGGTCACTGATTGCGATCCGCAGCAATATTACCTATTTATCATCAGAATAAAGAACATAGCTCGTTTCAGTTCTCCTTGCATTGCACCACAATCGTTGCACTCAAACCATTTATGTAAACGCGTGAAAAAAACATAATTTTTTATGCGGCTGATTTATCGTTGGCATTGTATGATTGCAATGCCTGCTGATGGCAATTACGCCAGCCTATCGCTGGTAAATAACTCTCTTGTATAACAGTTATCTCACACGTCAGCGCGCGTTTTCAACTACTCCTTTCTTGTCCAGATTCTATGAATTTTTTTTCTTTAAAAAAATGAAAATGTTTGCGCTTAGGAGTAAGCACTTTTTTGTTTCTACACTCCTGGAAGCGTGATATTCAGCATTATTTTTGTACCTTGTGGGGTAACAGACAATATACTATCTTCGTTTTCTATTATGGCCTGACAGCCCGATTCATAGTACTTCAATTCTAATGCAGTGTTCATACTCAAGTTAATTTACGAATCTTGGAATTTTATGTTCCTGAGGAGGGAATAGAGTAACCCGCGTGCATGCTTCCGTCCGTCCGTCCGTCCGTCCGTCCGTCCGTGCCTCTGTCTACCATTCGAGGCAAATAACGTGTCTTTCCATTATTCACGGTCTACTAGTGGGAAACTGACGATTTTTTCTGAAAAAAACTTTTACTTCTATTGGTACTGTTATGCTTAAAAAGTATGTTCCCAAATATGTTCCCAAGGATGGACGAGCTAGGGAATTGTTTCAAATTTTGAACTCAAATAGCCCAAATAAAAACACAAATGAAAGTACCCACTAGGGGCGGCAAGCTAAGATAATGAATGCTCGCAGTTCCGAAGGATTGGTTTCCACAACTTTGCCCTTTGTGTTCGCATTTCGGCCCATTCGAGGACAGAGTGCCCCCCGCCGCCGCCCGCCGCGCCCCGCCGCCCGCTGCCGCCGCCGCCCCCTCAGAGGCTGCCCAACCAGCGTGACTGAAAGGCCGTTCCGGCTCACCAAAGACCCACTCACCAAACGCGCTTCCAATTGTCTCCTGCAGTGCTTGCGCAGGTGGATCGTTTTTTGCCCCAGATCTGGAAGTTGCAACATTTTCTCCTAAAATAAGATTTTAAATTCTTAAATAGATAACACAAAGAGAGTGAAGTATTACATTTTATGGCCACTTAAAAGAACGAACTGCAAAAGTTTAACAAAGACCATATTCAATTTGACACATCTGAAACCCGCAAAAATCATTATTTTTTTTAGAAGTCAATAAAACTCTTAGTGGAGATGAAGGTCAGGAGACATAGAAACTAAAATTAACTCTGGGAAAAACTACAAACGTATAAGGATTACGAATAGAAATTACTTTAAGAGAAAAATATGATCAGAAGAAAATTGAGCAGCAGAATGTACTACTGAACAGAAAGTCGTAAATTGCTAATTCATGAGGTCTATAGTAGGCCGAATTGGAATAAACAAAGCAAGTAGGCTAGTCCACTTACAACGGACTGCATTCCACTATTGAAAAAGCAATGTCTTTATTGCCAGGATTGTTTGGGAAAAGTGCCAGCATGAATAAGTTTTGTAAAATAACTATTCACATATTTTATGAACTAAATCAGATAGTAATTTATAAGAGTTTTAATTCTTCAAAATTGTTTCGTTTAAGTTTATATAGACAAAAATTCTTTATTAGTGTACAAACTTCGTTTTTAGTCTCGAAATTTCTTCAGTTCTACATCTCCCAAACTACTGTTAATGTTTGCCGTACCGATCAGTTTGCACTATCATTACGACATCTTCCAGCATTTCCAAATGACGCCTCCGCCCAAATCTACGCCCCCTCTCACACTACCACCTCCTCTCTCCGCCGTTACCGCTCTCACTCTACCGCCCTCACTCTACCGCCCTCACTCTACCGCCCTCAATCTACCGCCCTCAATCTACCGCCCTCACTCTACCGCCTTGCCTCTACTGCTCCTCACTTACCGTCTCTACTCACTGCCCCCCACTCTGCCGCCCTCACTCACTGCCTCACTCTACTGCTGCCCCCTACTCTACTGCTCCCTACTCCCTACTGCCCTCACTCTACCGCTGCTCCTCACTCTACCAAGCCTCTACTCCCACTGCCCTCACTCTACCGCCCTCATCCCACGGCCCCCTACTCTACCGCCCTCACTCTACTGCCCTACTCTACCGCCCTCACTCTACCGCCTCACTCTACTGCCCTTACTCTACTCGCCCTCACTCCCCACTGCCCTCACTCTACTGCCCTCACTCTAGACTGCCCTCACTCTACCGCCCTCACTCTACCGCCCTCACTCTACCGCCCTCACTCTACCGCCCTCACTCTACCGCCCTCACTCTACCGCCCTCACCTTACCGCCGCCACCAACATCGCAATAGTCACTGTCATCACGACGTAGCCACCGCCATTGTCGCGCCTGTGAAGTACGCGACCGCGGGAGTCCGGTGTGTGTAGCCGCGCTGCTGCTCCGCCGCTGTGACCGCGAATCGGGGCGGCGCTGGCCCGCAAACGCGCGGCCGTTTGGTTTACGGACTCCCCCGGCGCGCTTCCACCTGTCAAATAATGACTGCGTGCGTGGAATTGCTCGCGGAAATACTCGCCTGATTTATTGATTGCGCCACGAGCTTGCGTTTGCGTGTGAGCATTGCACATATTCGATGTGTACTCCGCACGTATTGTTCTTTCCCGTCACATAAATACTTCCGTTTTGCATTCGGTGGGCCAAAACTAAGGGGAAAATGCTGATATAAAAGTAGAAATATTATACCCCACGGAATGAATTTGCATGTGATTCGCAATTTAAAGTTTATATGCAGAGTTTTTGACGGACTAAAACAAGAAGCATACGAAAGGTGCTTGGAGGAAAAGTGACGAAGTTTTCGTTACTCGAACCCTTTTTATTATACCATTTCTTTATAGCCGCATAAAGTATATCCTTCCCCAATGCTAAGCAGGCATGTGAAATATTCGTGAAATTGCCTGTTATGCATAATTAAATATGTTGAGAAGAACAACTTTTTGGCCATCCTTTTATTAACTGTCTTTAAATAAAACTCTTTCGATGGATCGTCGTCATATTTTATGTACTTATTGCAAAATTTAAAATCGCCACTACTGGTCCTCTAAATGGAGATAAATTGGGCAATGCCTGATGGGTCATGATACCTTTTTGAATGATATTCTAAATGTTGTGTAGTCGTAAAATATTTATTTTGGGCTATATTCTAACGTTTTCCTAATCAGTGATGTTAATACAAAATACACACACACACACACACAGTTACAACAAAAAACACATGTATGCATTAACTCGAAAGCCGTTTGTAGATTCCTGACTCGAGTACGTCCGCGGATAAGAACATTTCATCTTACAATGTAATAACTCGTGCTCGGATTGAGCATCCGAACGTAATGCTTTCGTGATTCGCAGTTCTATTTCCAAATATCAGGCTCATCGTCCTAAAGGCAGAATTGCCTTGTCGCTGCCGCCATGACATTATATTCTCCGCTGTGCTCTTAATCTCTGTAGTTCGCGAAACTTAGTTCTTTTTGGAATTCGTCTAACACTTTAATTCTGGGTCTTGCCCTCTTTTTCCAACTATGTTGCGCTCAAAAACGGTACATAACAATTTATGTCGTAAAGGTTTTCAAAATGTATGCATTGTTATTAGAATAAGGTTCAAGGTTACCTTCAAATTTACATATCGCTTGCGACGTAAGACGCATCAGAATTGCATCACTGTGTTGTAAAGAGCACTTTGCTGGCACGTCGCGTATCCAGCAGACACGCCAATATCCGCCACGGGATCGGAATGGCCGAATGACCCACTGTGCAAGCGACCGCTCCTCAGGCGATGTCCTCCGGCACGCCACGTTCGTACCGACACGCCCACGCCACGCCACACCCCGTCCCGCTACGCCACACCCCGTCCTGCCACGCCACACCCTGTCCTCCCGCCACGCCACCCCGTCCACGCCACGCCACACCCCGTCCCGCCATGCGTCCCGTCCACCACGCCACGCCACACCCCGTCCCGCCACGCCACACCCCGTCCCGCCACGCCACACCCCGTCCCGCCACGCCACACCCCCTCCCGCCGCGCCACCCCGTCCCGCCACGCCACACCCCGTCCTGCCAATAATGCCACGCCCCTCCAGACACGACACGACATGCCACGCCACGCCCCTCCAGACACGACACAACATGCCACGCCACGCCACGCCACGCCACGCCACGCCTTCCGTCGCAGCCGACTTCCGGCCTTCGCTCCCCTGATTCCATCAATTATCTCGGGGATTATTATGCGTGACACACTTCTCCGGCGATGTTTTTAACATTGGGACTTTTACTTCTAAACTTTTGCAACTGAACTGTTGTTTTATTTAATACTTGCAAAATACCCGGCGTTGCTCGGGCTTTCTTTATTTTCAATCCTTGCGAATGAGGGAAAAGATCAATTTTATGTAAAGCATGGTGTTTAATATTACTTTTAACGTTAATGGCTCAAATTTTAATAAAATACTAAAATTTTCTTTCATTTTATTGTACAACACTTTGCTATTAGATTAATTTCTTTCTAATCTTATGCACCGCTACTGACCTCTAGCGAATAAATTAGATACCAGTTTTGCTGCAGTACTACTGGGCTCTGGCGGAATATATTAGGAACCACTTGCTCTAATCGATAGACGAAAAACATATTATTTAAATTATTTATTTTCCGCATTTGGGTTGTGTTGGTCTTTACCAATTTTTTCAAGGACACTGCGACAATCCTGAAGACGGGCATGTAAACATTTCGTATCTATTTATTCGCTACTTTTTGTGGTATCGATGTCGGTTACACGCCGTTGAATTCACTTTTTTTAGTATAGATAGATTAGCTGAAGTACCCTGCAATGCCTGGATATATCTTTATCACACTCCTCTATTGGACAGGAAAAGAAATGAATTCTGAATTTAGTATTGACCCTGTCTGATCCGCCCTGTACTGCCGCGTTCCATCCCCGTTCCGTCTCGCCACAACCCACTTTCCCAGCTCCACCCTCCCCCTTCTCATCCGCCCAGTCCCCACTCGCGTTGCACCACCTGACCCTTCCCCTCCACGACCTGCCGTGTTTGTTGCGACTGTCGTTGCTAACACCATCGTTCCTAGGGGTAGATGTAAGGAGATGCTTTCTTGCATACTCCCGGCAAATTTCCAGTTAAAATTTTGATGTTTAATTTCTCACAACGTAATTACTTCATATCGTAATTATGTGAATAAATAAAATAGCATTTAAAATGAAAGGTTATCGTTGTAAATATGTTTTATACAATTTAGTGAATTTCCGCGTTTTCGGTATACTCGTGACAAAACTAAGTGTGCCCACTTAAATTTCTTTTAAGGAGTAAAAAGGGTATATTTTCTCTTGTTTTGAAGGAAGAACATTTACAAAACTTTATTAAGATCGGAATCAAACTGTGTGTATAACAAAATAATAGAACGTTCTCTTTTAGTAATAGAAAATAATAGTTTGACAAAAAAATGCCCAAGTTACGCCCGAAAAGAAACTCTCTGTCAAAACCGCAACGAAATCGGTTCTGCCGTTACAGAGATTACTCCAGACAAACAGGCAGACAAAAAAAGTAAACACAATTGATTGGTTTTCACATTATTTTAATAAATAACCATATGAGATATTTTGAAATCACAAACAAACTATAACTCTATTTATAATAGAAATCTGTACTATGTATTAATATTAAATAAATTACATCTTAAACATATATTATCTACAGGTGAGTCACGTAACTTTAGCACCTTCTGTAGTTTTTGAATGGTTCAAGTTACTGCAATGCAGTTTTCACGTAAGGGCTTGAGGGAATGGGGTTAATTAATACATGTATTAATTTCTATTGTATCAGTGATTGACCAAAAATTGACATCAAAGAAGTGCTTATCTAACATATGAAAACGTGCGTATCATTGGATTCCCATTTATACGCTCGTCATGACTGAAGAAAGAAATATGTATAGTTCCATTTGAAAAAAATCAGTTACCTCAATATTTTATAAAATACCTGATAAAATAGAAATGAATACATGTATCAATTAGCCCCATTCCCTCTTGCATTTCCGTGATAATTGCATTGCAATAACTTCAACTGTTCAAGAACTACAGAAGGTGCTAAAGTTACGTGACTCACATTGTACATATATATTTATCGTCGTGATACTACGTTCGTATATTCTTCCTCAGAATATGAGATGTTATTAAAAACATACCTAATTGTACCATACTGCAAGAAAAGAAAGCGAATTCTAAATATAACACTTTGACAAATCAAATATTTTCTTGTCTTAAGTAAACAAAATTGTGAGCAACCAAAAATGCATTTATTTATTTATTCTCTTAAAAAATAGGGGTAGATAAGAATGTTAAAAATGTTTGTTAGATAAAGAACTGTCAGGTACAATTTATTAGTTTCCCACAATAACATCGTCCTAAGAACAAATTTCATGATTTTGTAATACCACAATGAGTTAAATTGCAATAAAGTCAGAAATCATAGTGGCATTTTAACCCACAATTTGCAATTCAAATTGCTGTGGTCGAAACAGCTAACAAATGCAATAATATTTGGATTACTCGAGACCCCTGTTGACGTATTGTTTTCAAAATTTTGAAACCACTAACGCAGTGTTACTATTCATAAACTCAGTTTATAAAGTACTGTTAATAAAGTAGTATTTATAAAGTCATTTTTATTTGACATTTGGCCCCGATTTTGTAAAATGAGATCAACCATCAAATGTCCCGAGCAAAACGACATGAGCGTGAGAAAATATCATTCCCTCCCCCTTTCTCGCCCCAGTATCTCATTGCAACCGTATACGCAACTCTGCCGTGAAGCGTGGCGCCCTCTCGCGTTATCTGCTGCCGTGCCTGGGCCACTTGAAGGCGAGCTGTGCCATCTGGTGAGTCGCACCCAAGGAATGCGTTTCTGGGAATGTCTGCCTGCATTCCCGGCACTCCCTCCTCCCCTCCCCTCCCCTCGTGTCTACTCGTCCGCTCACCGCGTGCGCGCAGACGCGGGTGGGTCAAGAGGTTTCCCAGAAGCCCTCGCCCTCCAGGGCTGATGGGTAAGCGCGGACCACGCAGAGGGTGCCTCTCCCTTTGACGCTGATAACATGAGGGGGGAGGGGGGAGCATTTAGTCCTTCTGTGCTAGGGCCGGCGTAGGTCACTTAGGACATCGATTGATGTCGCTGCAGTGCCTCTGACCGGGAGGTCCTAGGGTTCGACTCCCGACGCCGACAGGATTTTCGACACTAGTTAGGTGCGTCAACAGTTTCGGTCGTTAGTACCGTAAGTGTAGTGCATGTTTTTCTCTCGGGAGATAGCGGTGATCTTCCTCCGCCGGATGGCGAGATCCGGCGCCGACCTACCGTCAGCTAGCGGGGTTTCCCCCTAACCAGGACTCTCCCACCACGCTATGTAGAATTTAGTCGTCTCTATGTAGAATTTAGTCGTTGTTTGTGTGTGCGCCACACACACAAGCCTACCAAGGTCAAATGATTGGTTGCCGAGATGGGATTAAGTGGGCTTAGACCCGGAAATGTACCTAACTAACCAAGCCTTTCGGTCACCTGCAGCAGCAGAGCGGAAGAGGGGTCCATCCTTGCAAAAGGTGCTTGAGAAACGTGAAAGGGCGACGGGATGGTACTGCCCGGGCACTCGCAGAGAGAAGGGAGGAAAAGTGGAATGGCAGTAGGCGTAATGTCAACAATGACCTCATAATACACTACCACATATTCTGGGAGCTTAGAGCATGTCTCGGCTGGGGCGGTGTCCCGCTGGTGGGAGAGTCCTAGTTAGGGGGTAATCCACTAGCCGACGGTAGGTCGGCGCCGGATCTCGCCATCCAGCGGGTGAAGATCACCGTCATCTCCCGAGAAGAAAACACGCACTACACTTACGGGACTAATGACCGAATGTGTTAACGCGCCCGGAGTCACCAACCAACCAACCAACCAACCAACCAACCAACGTACTTCTGAAATATATATTTCAACGGATTGATTAGTTGACATCTCCTTGATCAATACTCATAAAAACAAAGGAATAGGTGTCCTATGTGAGCGTGCTTGGAATTTCATGTAAACTTTTTTGCTTTCGGTTTTACTTATCGTCCTCGTATGGTGACAATAATTAATGTTAGAATTATTCTTCAATTTAAATTTGCTAACAAGCGAATAAGGACGTCTTGTTTGATTTAGATCTTTTCCTTCTAGATCCTCGTAAGCAATGCTTATCTGCACGTAGAAAAATTGGAAGCAACATCAATGTTGTAGGAAAATTCATTTATTGTGAAATTTGCGTATTTAGAGTTGATAGGAAGTTCATTAGTGAATTAATAATATTGCAGAAGATTTATATTATTATTATTATTATTATTATCATTATTATAATGTTCTCTGTACATATTTCTTACGTTATTTTTGTTCCTGCGTTGTTTACTACTGTACAAACAGGCATGAATGGGATGCGAGATGGGGACTATTTAAAGAGGCAGCAGAGTCCCTGTAGGCAGTGGTAAAATGAAAGAGGACAAGTAGGCCTAATACACGACTAGATAAACGCGCGCTTCCCCTCCAATTTCGTCAATAAGAACGAGAAGTCGGGAGGACGAAAAATATTCAGCTTACTGTGCATCGCAAAGAAATGTCGTCTTGAGCATTCAACTCTTTATTTTAGTGTTGAATAATTTTAATTAAGTAATCTCTTTGCGAACTGAGGATCCTTCGAATGTGTAGCGTATTCTTGGATTAAAGTTTGTTTTTGTTGTTTTGTTTTGTTTTACTGTTTTAATTCGTGTGGAAGTCATGAGGCACCTCCAGACAGTATAATCTATCGGTATGCTTCTGGGATGGCCGAAGTCAGGAACAGTGATTCATGGAGGGAAATGAGTAAGAAGCATTGTTTAAGGACGTAGAAAGTTGGCATCGTTGAACTTAAATGTTCTCAATATGCTAAAAATGATTGAAATATTGATAATTTCAAAGGTTATTATGAGATTTTACGTGACACATAAATAACGGTTTGTGAATAATTGGCGCTCAGATATTTGGTATTCTGATATTCTGAATATAAATATTATTACTATTCATTTCGTTATTGAAGATGGGTATTTTTAACAATTTCCACAAATGAAACTCTTCTGAATACATTGGTATATGCGCTTTTTGTTTCGAATGGCTTATGTTAAAGAAGTAAAACACACCATTATTGGATTCGTATTGAACATGACGTCTCGTGCGTCAAAAAGGAAACGATGTGATTGAAGAAACCTGAGATACAATGATACTGTATTCCTTGTGCTTCTGTACCAGTGTGTCGCCATGAACTGTTTAACACAGTTTTGGGACTTTTTCGTTCGTTTCTCATCTCCTTTGTGTTCATGCAATGGATTCCTTCCATTTTAAAATTCTTATAAGAGACCAACAACAGAATAAATCTTCGTAAATCTGTTCTTGGAAAGAAGACTCTGTTTATTCGTATGTTTACATCAAAATGTAAACGCTTCTTCTGAGAGTACATTTGAATAAATGTATGAGAAGCAAAAACCTTAGGGGTGGTGATGATGATGCAAAGGACTTGGGAATACAACAAGACAAAGTGTTTCCACTGAGGAAACTGATGTTAAGGTGTCGTAATGTTTCACCGATGTCAGCAAATCTAGACTCAGTTCTTGTTGAGCAATAACATCTTATTTCGCCTACAATATGATATTAATATTTTTGCGATGATTGTTCATTAGAGTAAAGTCTTCCATGAGAAAGTGAAGTACTAGAATGTCTTTATTCTTCGCCGAGCAAGTCAAATATTTTAGTAAAATGAATTGGGAATCTTTTCATATGTAATTTATATTTCCCCTAAAGAATCTGTCGACAATAAACTATAAAGAAATGTTACCTAAAAGGTCTAGTTATTAAAAATATTTATTTTCGTGGACATGCAAATCTTACTCGTAAATTGCCAATTCTGGTCCCGTAGTAGAATGGGGTGAAGGGAGTACAATGGGAAATGACATGATGCGACTTCAAAACCGACGACGCCGAGTGTCAAATCTTTGCAATTTCTGTAAGTTATGATGTGAATGAGAATGACTTCTGAGAATTCTGAGAATGACTTTTGAGAATGATTTCTGTAAGTTATGTGAATGAGAAAACCAAACGAGAGTAGCAAGCAAAGAACAGAAACGTGAAACTTGCCCATTTAAGGAAATTACTGCGTTATTGTGCATACCAACAAAACCAATATTGGTGCAATACAAATGGAAAGAATGCAAACCATTATAAGTAAAACGAACTTAACCAGACTACCGTTGTTCTTGTATTTCCTTTCCTGAAGTGTTCGTGCTTTCGACATTACATTTTCTCGTGTTTTCTACGCACCACCAAGCTTCCTTAACATTGAATTGAGACAACAGCTAATATGGAAATAACCCAATTTCTTCTTTAACCAAAAAAATTAGAAAGTTACGTAGTATAATGTGTAACACGACAATATATTATCGTAAAGAATACGTTCATCAAGTACGAATAAAGTTGGAACCATTGGACTCGCATAATTCAATTGCATCCAATACATATCAGGCAGTTTCGGATTATACAAGATGTTATCGTATTGCATGGTATAATATCGGATGGATCTCGATAAAATCGTGTGATATGATATTGTATCATATCGGATGATATGTTACTGAATCGTATCGGATGATGCGGTATCGTATCGTATCGGATGATGCGTTATGGAATTGTATCGCATCCAATATGAACGCATGAGAAGCGTATTGTGTGCGTGCCGTGCGTAGAGGCGCGTTCGGGCCCACTGCGCGTCTGCGTCGCGTCGTCTGCCGCTGCCACGCAGGAAGCGGCCCGCCCGCGCCGCCCGCCCCCGCGCCGCCCCCGCACCGCCCCGCGCCGCCCCGCGCCGCCCGCTGGCCTCACGCCCATCCGCCGCCGGCGCCCGCAGGCCGGCAGCGGCTACATAACAGCGAGGAAGCTGCGCCCGCCCGCCCCGTCCACCCGCCCCGCCCCGCCCCGCCCCGCACCGCCCGTCCCTCCTCCCGCCCCGCCCTGTCCCACCCGACCCGTCCGTCCGCCCGCCACTCCTCCCCGCCAGTCCGCCCCGCCTGTCCATCCGGCCTGTCCGCCCCGCCTCTCCCCGTCACGCTCCTCCCCGCCACGCCCGAGCCCCACCCTGTCCCGCCCGCCACGCCCCCGCCCGCACCGCACCGCACCGCCCCGCTCCGCCCCGCTCCGCCCCCCAGCCCTGTCCCATGCGCCACGCCCGCCCCGCTCCGTTACCAGCCATGTTCAGCCCGCCCCTCCCCGCCCCGCTCCGCCCCCACCCCTGTCCCGCCCCCACCCGCCCCGCCCCGCCCCCGCCCTCCCGCCCCTCCCCGCCCCGCCCCGAGCCCTGTCCAGCCCGTCCCGTCCCGCCCCTCCCCGCCACGGGAGAAGACTTGAATTAGTTCGTGATACTTTGTACTCGCAATATAAAACTAGTTATTTCTATAATTAAAATTACATGAAATACAATTTACTGATTACATAATAAATAATTTTACTGATTGTCTTAAAACAAAATACCGAAAACAGAATTTTTTTTAACATTTCTCCTCCTTTCCAAACTCCTAAACTTTGAAGATCTCTTCGTCTATCGAATTAAACCTATGATCATCCAAAAAGAGAAGTTTTATTTTATTTTCAAAAAACATATCTGTAATAAGTTGAAGGCTGCGATTTTCTACACAGGAAGAAATCTGAAATTTGCTTTGTGTTTCTTTTGTGTACATTTCCCCCATTATAACGTTTCGGTTTCTAGGCCTAAATTTCATATTTATACTTTTTATCTTAAACATCTCTTCGTTATTATTTGGTTCATTGGGTGAAAGTGATTTGTTGTTATTATTATTATTATTATTATTATTATTATTATTATTATTATTATTATTATTATTTATTATTGTAATCGCAAGGCTGAACGTTGCCCGCTTGCCCACTCCAGTTGGTGACAATCGTGCGTGCGGCCTTCTGCCGCCCATCCCGGGAGACCGTGATGCGAGCTGCCCGTGACTCCGGTGCCAATGAGTGCCCGCCCGCCCTCGAGTGACGCAGGCGAAAAGACCTCGCTGCATCTCTCTGATGCGCCGTGCGTGCAGGACAGCCCCGAACACCGCCCGTTCCTTCCGTTCAATGTCAACAAAGATGGAGCCTCGTGGCGGAATCTGCGGTGATCCTCGCTGAAAGTTTGTGTCTAAACACGGAATGACTGAATTTTTAAAAAAAATGAAAATGCTTTATAAATACCTTGTGGAGATAAGTTCTCACTTGGGATATGCAGTGAATTTACTTATGGGTGTTGAGGATTCCTAGTCATTAAATACCGTTTTATGCTAACGAATGTCGCAACCCGAATTTTCTAAAAGGAAGGAAGTATAGGCGAATTTATCGTAGTTTCTAAAAACTTTTGAAGTAAAAACTAGGAATGAGTATCACGTTCGCCGACGCAAACTTTGTTTTGACATGAATCCCGTAAATCTAGTATCTCTTAAAGCCTCATTATTAAGCAGTAACAACCCAACAGTAAAAGAGATTTTTTAAATGTTCAATTGAAAAGATCCAGTACAACCTTATAAAGTTTTCAGGTAAAAGCTCACATATTTCCTAGATAAGGTGACTAATGAATTGCTGCCTAGTTGGTTAGATTTTTTTAAAAATCATTTTAGAAGGATTGAATATTCCTCTTAAAATTGCAGCACCATCAGAAAGGATATTTATGATTGCAAATATAAAATCTGTTGACGATTCATTAAGGTGTATTAAAAACAATACCCATTGTTTGAAGTCGTAGGCTTCCGCGACCAGTCATGTAAATGATCTTGGCCGTCCGGGTGACGCCGCGTCGAAGGCTGTTGCCCAAATGAATTAAAACGTTTTGTGCAAAAGAGAGTTCAGGAGAGTAGCTGCCCCTCCCCCTCTTGTTTTAGGCTGCAGCTGCTATGACGGTCACGTAAGGTGACTACGTACGTGCAAGGAAATAAGCCTTGCGGGGGGGGAGGGAAGTTCTTTACGTGGTCGGCTGAGCTGTGGGGAGCACCGCCCCGTTTCACGGCCGGCGGGCAGCGCAGCGCGGCAGTCGTTTTTCGCTCGCAGAGGCGTGTGCTGCTGCTGCTGCTCGTGTGGTCGCAATGGTTTTTGATTTCCAACTGCCTTCATTTGAAGCAAAAAGCCACCGGCAGTCGCTCCGCCCTTCGACTTAACTGCTTGCCACGAACAATTCGCCGGATGCAACGTGCTGTTCTTAGATTCTTTGTGGAACCGAGGCTAAGCTAGATGTCATAAAGAGTTTGGCTTATTGTTCGATGTTATTTTAGGAAAGTGAGATTGTATTGACATGGATGTGTGATAAAACTATTTGAAGCGCTCAAGTTCGCAGCCGGTTCGCAACTCGCGACAGCAATCGCGTTAGGGCCCGAGTGTTGTTGGGTGGTCGCCTGAGAAAAACAACTGTGCCGCAAATTGCACCGCTCGCTGCAACAGACTCGGGGTAGAGATGCAGGAAACATCAGCTCAGGTTGCCTGCACTGGTACAGAATGATCTGATCTGAACAACTTAAACTAGACGTGCCTGCTCCTCGTCGGGCGCATTCAGTTAAACTAGCCACTGTCTGGCGGGTGCCTGAAACTCGAAAGGGCCCGCGGCTGTCGTATGGCGGACGATTCGCTCCTTCGCAGCCCTTCCCACTTTTGAGTGGAGAACTTTCCTGCACGACTCCATTTGCACTTCGCGAGTCCATGATTGTCCACGTCTCTAAGTGGAATACCAGGAGCGGTAGCTCAGTGCATCAACTGGTGTCACTGCAGCGCTTCTGACCGGGAGGTCCTAGGTTCGAGTCGTGACACTAGCTTTTCAGCTAGGTCGAATTCAGTCGCTGTCTGGAGGAGGATTCTAGCGGTCGGCTGATCTGATCGGTAGTTTTCTGTGGTTTCTCCGATTAACACCAGGCGAATGCCGGAGCAGTACCTTACCAAACGGGCCACGGACCGCGCGCGATCTGTCCTTCCTCTTCCTTGTCCTATCCTCTCCCCTTACACACACACACGTACACTAACATGCAGTACATTACCACACAATCCCAGAGACCGGTCGGGAGCTAGAGCTTGTTCCGGCTGAGGCGGTGCCCCGCTGGTGGGAGAGTCCTGGTTAGGGGGAAACCCCACTAGCCGACGGTAGGTCGGCACCGGATCTCGCTATCCAGCGGGGGAAGATCACCGCCAACTCCCGCGAAAAAATGCACTACACTAACGGGACTAATGACCAAAGCAGTTGACGCGCCCAGAAACACGAAAAAAATCAATCAGAACATTTTCATTTTCTGCGAGGAGTTTTTCGAAAACAAATGTATAGTTGGTACATTCTGAAATTTGAATAGAAAATTCATTGCACATGTAATTTGAAACAAGTTATGTAAACGCTATCTTTAGGATGTTATAGGATGGTTCTGTCTTCACCATTATAATGGATAACTATTTCTTGCAGTTTTACATTTCCAGATGTATTGCACAATAGTCATAAGTATATAAATATTTGTGTTTAAATTATTTATTGATAATGATAGCTTTCGCCTCAACTTCATAAAGAACATATTCATAAACTGTTCAACTGAACACCTTCATAAAGTGTTCAAAACGTCACCAGAGTTAGTGTCGTGTTATTCCTTCTTTACATCTTCGACTTCACCTCACGGACTTTATTGAAGAACAATAGAGATGCATTTGAATGCCGATTCACATTATTAATAAAGAACGACTAGTATGATGGGATACCTAGTGTTTGTATCCTCTTCACCTTAAGCGCATGAGTAAAGTAATTTGAGGTAGGAATCTGTTCTGTATGCGTCAGCATCAAGTTGATACTGCTTATAGCTCTGCGACGCATGGTAGGAAAGGTACCGTTAGAAAGCAGGACATGGGGGCTTTTTAGGGACCGGAATTAAAGATTGGCCGTTAACGTTAATTTAAAAGTTTCACTGCTCTCTTCTCATGACGCAGAATATATCTGAACGTTCTTCAAAATAACACTAATACAATATTCAATATATAATGCAATTCAGAACAGTAAGTAAATTAATTAAAACGGTAAAAAATACCATTTCCCTAAAATTCTTTGTATTTCTAGGGCTTTGGTCAGTAAATAACCAGATGAGACAGATTTCGACCAAAATCCAGATACAGTCGACTCCGGTTATAGTGAACTATGGATTCACATGTTTGGTTCACTATATGAGAGTTTCACCGTATCCGATGATATCAAAATTAAATAGAATTTCTCCACAATTATTTTATTACTATAAGGAATACAGCAAAATTCTTTAACAGCATGAACTGAAAATTTCAACATCTTCATTTTACCTTAAAAAATCGATTATTTTCAATTGTGTGCTTCGTACATTTTTATTAGTAATTTCTCTAGATCTTTCTACAGCCTTCGTGCTCTCTCCATACTTTATTCTGCATTGTCCTCCGTTTCTAAGTATCGTAATGCAGTCTTGACACCTTCAGTGCCTCTTCCACTGTTGGAACACCGTCCCACTCTAGGAAGGCACTTCTACTCCTAATAACTTACGAGATCCAATTAACTTCCAGGACGTTATATTTCCTACGTTCACTATACCCGAGGTTCAGGATCACTATAACCGAATCTTCTTATGCTTATTTGTAATGTAAGTGAAACGGGACAGTTACTTAAGTTCACTATAATCAAGGGTTCACTATATCAGAGTTCACTTTAACCGGAGTCGACCATATTAACATTTGCGAACATCAGGAAGCATGTTTTGGCTTATCTTGTGATTGCCCTACGATAGTAAGATGTCTGCTTTCCTATTAAAGTATGAATTAAATCAAACAGCTTGATATTATAAGTACAGTATATCACTGACTTCCCCATCAAGCTAGACGTGTATGTATATTAACTTAAAAAAAGTCAAGGTGGGGGAAAGAGGATAGAAGCGATGCCCAGGTGCATCTGAACCTCACCCAGCCGCTAGAATATCACGTAGTTTCATGTAATTGTCCGTCAGAGATCACGTAGTTTTGGGAGTTGCGCTTTCTTTCAAACCTCGTCATGGAAAATTTTAACAGTAGCCATTTTAAAAGAAGCAGGTTGAGGCGGCTGTTGTGAGCGAAAAAATATTAATAAAAGTCCATATAATAATAGTTATTAATTTCATGGAATTGTTTTTAGTCGTTTTTGTGTAATTATAGATAAAGGATTATTTCATTAATGAAAATCACGCTTTTTTTTCATCCTCGTGATGTAAACTATAAATGGACGTCATTTTGTAAGAGGTTGACCGAGGCTGTTGTTATCAATGTAAAAATATTTACAATTGTTCACTTAATAACATAAATTAATTTGACCGAGGTGTGTTTAGATGTTTTAATGTTATCGCTCGCCACAATTCACTTATTGCATGTTTCAGTTCTGCAGATCTCAACTTCTTCTTGAAACTCATTTTGCAGTTTTGTGACTGCAAAATAAACAATATATATAATATAAGCACTGCTTTACCTAGCGTGACAACCGTAAGACTCGTTTTCGACCATGGTCCCTTGAAGAATGGAAATTTCTGTAAGGTTTCCGCGAAAAAATAATATTCGTGAAGCTCAGCCGTGAGCCAGTGGTTCGCAATCGAGGCACCCGAGCGTCTCGGTGCACCGGCTTCACGACTTTCGCACAGGCGTCCCTCGTTCTCCAAAGTTTTAATTTGAGAAAAAGGCATTCGGGTGCGAGCGGGTTGGTCCCAAGCAGCGTTGTTCCTCGTAGAGAATTGTGTCAGGGAAGGAGCCAGTAGTGGCAAACATTTTGAACATCACAGACCACGTAATCAATAGTTCCCAATCAGATAAATTGACCAATAAATTGCCCAATAACATCGAATTGGCAGTCGCTTTCCATGTGCAATGCGTTTTTAAATTTCAACATCTTTATACTTCTTAACCTTGTTCATATACGACTAATAATAAATTTCTTCACATCGAGATGATTCTGCTATCTTCCGAAAAAAAACTTTTATAAAAGATTTGTTACACATTTTGAGACATCGTTCTTTTTTTAATTCGAAAACGTACGCACATGTTTGTAATTCGTAAACCTTTGAAGTCTGGTTTTAAGAGTTCTTTGGAATCATACTAATCTATAATACTAAAGAAAGCTGTCGTCAGCTGTCTCTTCACATAGATTGTTGTTTAAACTCCTCAGAAATCGATTCTTTAAGAGTTCTCCCCTAAAATATGTAGTATTCACACTCAATACACAAATGAAACCCACTGCTGTTAAAATTGTGTTCTTAGTTTTGTCGTTAATTTGGTAAATTCAGTAATTCAGTCTAGAAATCGAAATAATTTTTTCGTAATTTTTGTTTCGAATGAATGATTTTATAAAATGAGTTTATCCTAAATTGCGAATAGTAATTAGTAATAAATTTGAAAACGTAATTAATTCAAAACAATTAAACTTGTTAACAATTCACATAATCTCTCGTATAATGTAAATTCGAATTTTCAAGTAATTCCTCATAAAGTCCAGGTAATTTCAAGATGAGCACTTCTGACAAGTTTGTTGGTAAACCTACTCGGAGCTTGGGCTCCATTGTTGCGAGCGAGCTCTTGTGTTCCGTCGCTTGCTGGCTGCAGCCTCCGCCCTGCTCCCGCCGCACGGCGTCCCCTCCCCAATTCGTTCCGCCTGTTTCTCCCTCCCTCCCTCCCTCCCTCCCTCCCTCCCTCCCTCCCTCCCTCCCTCCGCGCTGCACGGCGACGGCCCGACATGCCACCGTCGGCGCAGAGAACCCTCCGTGTGGGCACTTGTGGTGGTAATTTTGATGTGATATGATGTTAATTGGGTTGGTAATTTTTGCGGCGTTAGAACGTCACATTTGATCATATTTCTTAGTTGCAGACCGCACGATGATTTTATGAACGGTTTCATTTCTTTCGCCCAGAATCGTTTGTTCTGTAGTTTCATGAAGATTCTGCAATTAGTAATCGGGTTTGTAGAATGAGATCTCCACAGTAAACAAATGAACCTCTCAGGTATGTGGAAATGATCTACAATTACGAGTCCATGAAGCTTTTACAGATGTTAATTCTAAGCACGGAACAGGTCTCATATAGTATTTATTACCTTTACTTTTCGTTCTTTCTTTTTTGTTTCTTCTCTGATTTGTTTCTTCTCTGATTTGTTTCTTCTCTGATTTGTTTCTTCTCTTTGATTTGTTTCTTCTCTTTGATTTGTTTCTTCTCTTTGATTTGTTTCTTTCTTCATCTCTGCCTTGTGCACCAGATACCTTCACTGTCCAGGCTCATCACCGCCTCTTCCGACTCCCCCCCCCCCCCACGGCCTTGGATCCTGATTTAGTTAGCGATTTTTGGGCAAGTTGGATCTCTTCGCCCCCCGGAGGAGGAAAAGTTTGTGACTTCGGTGGCGCAGAAGGACCACGCCCTATAGATTGCCAGTTCAATGCGAAGTGAAGGCTGTGGAGTTTCAAGAGTTCAAAATGCAGCTTCTTTCTGAAGCGGAACCGCGCAGCCTAGAGCAGTGGTCCTTCAATCTGGTGGGAGGGGCACGGCGAACGGGAGGTGGATATGGTCTAGAGAGCTGTCAATAGATTGCAGAGACTCAAAACTTTTAATTTTATTTCTTGACTCATTCCCTTCGAGAATGAATAGTTACATGAAGACGCTTTTGCTATAGAAACGTGTCAAACAATTTCTGAATGAGTCTATTATCCACGAATTGTCGTTTGAGTACGATCAGAACGCAACAAACTGTGTGCGTAGTGAAGCTACCTTTATGTCGATTGTTCGGATTATCACTCTACTTGTTCCTTTCCCATTTCTGGTTGGATTTCCCATCTCATCGCCATCCACCGCGATCGTTAAACGAGCTACCGCCGTTGCCTGCGCCACGCCTTCCCTGCCACACTAATTTGCCTCTCCTACCCCGCCGCCACCGCTACCACCACCATTCACCACTCACCCACCACCTCCCACACACCACTCACTCACCCCCACACCACTCACTCACTCACTCACTCACTCACCCCCACACCACTCACTCACTCACTCACCACACACCATTCACTCACCCACACACCGCTCACTCACCCACCCACACACCGCTCACTCACTCACCCACACACCGCTCACTCACTCACCCACACACCGCTCACTCACCCACCCACACACCGCTCACTCACTCACCCACACACCGCTCACTCACCCACCCACACACCGCTCACTCACCCACCCACACACCGCTCACTCACCCACCCACACACCGCTCACTCACCCACCCACACACCGCTCGCTCACTCACTCACTCACTCACTCACCCACCCACACACCGCTCGCTCACTCACACACCGCCCACCGCCACCCGCTCACCGCCACCCTTTCTCCCTGTTACCAACACCAACAACCGCCATCACCGCCGCCAGCCCATGACAGTGTCGTAAGCAGCGTCCGCCGCCGGGCGCTGGGGCGTCTCCGGGAATGTGCGTGGCGCCTCCCCGCGCGTTGCGCGCGCGCGCCCTCATCCCCCGCTGCCTCCGGACGCGCCCAGGAGGCGCCGCACCGGGAGCGGTAGCTCAGTGCATCAACTGATGTCACTGCAGCGCCTGTGATTGAGAGGTCACAGGTCCTAGGCGGCAGGATTTTGTACACTAGCTTTTCACCTAGGTCGAATTCAGTCGCTGTCTGGAGGAGACTTCTAGCGGCTGGCTGCTCTGATCGGTAGTTATCCGTGGTTTCTCCGATCAACACCGGTCGAATGCCGGAGCAGTACCCTACCAAACAGGCCACGGACCGCGCGCGATGTGTCCTTCCTCTTCCTTGTCCTATCCTCTCCCCTTACACACACACACACTGACACTATCATGCACTACACTATCACATAATCCGGGAGACCGCTAGGGAGCTTAGAGCTTGTCCCGGCTGAGGCGGTGCCCCGCTGGTGGGAGAGTCCTTTTATAGGGAGAAACCCCACTTACCGACGGTAGGTCGGCACCGGATCTCGGCATCCAGCGGGAGATCACCGCTATTTACCAAGGAAAAATCATGCACTTCACTTACGGGACTAATGACCTAAGCTGTTAACGCGCCCGGAATCACCAACCTACCACTAGCTCACAAACATACGTACGTGTGGTGATGCAGCATGATGAGACTGTTCCGTAACGCTGCGAGCAGGTCGCGGGTTGCTTGCATCTGAAAGGGATCCGTGCCGTGCTCCAACACGCGCAAGCAGACGCCGGGCCGCGCGAGGCTGTGGGTGGGCGGTGGCCGGACGCGGCCGCCAGCAGCGGATGCGGCCGCGAGGACACAATGCCGAGGGGGCGGGGCGGTTAGCGGAACGGGATCAGCTGGCGGCGAGGGAACGGTCTAGGCCGAGAGATTGGGCTCGTGTGTTAAGCGGGACGGGATTAGGCCGGCAGAAATGGAGAAAAGCAGTACCCTAACAAACGGGCCACGGACCACGCGCGATCTGTCCTTCCTCTTCCTTGTCCTATCATCTTCCCTTACAGACACTTTAACACACACTACACTATCACATATTCCGGGAGACCGTTCGGGAGCTTAGAGCTTGTCCCGACTGGGGCGGTGCCCCGCTGGTGGGAGAGTCCTGCTTAGGGGAAAACCCCACTAGCCGACGGTAGGCCGATGCCGGATCTCGCCATCCAGCGGGGGAAGATCACCTTCTCTCGAGGGAAAACATGCACTACACTTACGGGACTAATGACCATAGTAGTAGACGCGCGCGGGATCACTAAGAGCTAACGAAGCAACCAACCAGTGCTCTGTGCCGCGCAGAGGCGTCGGAAGGCGTGGCGAACCGAGGAGTATGGAGGGAGGGGTGCGGCAAGCCGGAAGTGGCCGGCGGCCTTCGCTTCCGTCACGCGAGTCGCGGAGGAGCGGGGAGGCCGTGGTGGGGTAGACGGCTGGGCGTTTCACCTTAGCTGCTCCCCCCGTCCCTCGCCCCACGAAAGAGCGTCGCAGCGCCCGCGGTAATCCAGTGACACCACCATCGTTGACTAACAGGGGGTACAGTACAGAGCGATTTTCCTAAGGATGAGCCAAAGTGACCGCTAGTGCTGGCAACATAACTGAAGGTTCTGTGGTCGTCGTGCCCTTGAACTCTCCCGCAATTACAATCCCTTCCCGCATTCGTTTGTTTGCAGTTGGCTAACTTGTAAATGCCTTCCACTCTTCCTTTTGTGATGTCCTCATCCGACAGAAATATGGTGCGCCACGAGAAAGAATTGAAATTAGGAAGTGCAATGTTATGTGCTCTTCTTTAAAAATTCTTTTTTCTTCATATATTACATTAAATTTATTTTTTGTGTGATAAATATTGTTTATTTTAAAACCGATACTTGAATGCGAGATACATACTGATGCACGTGGTTCCGGCCTTTGTGCTGTTGTGTGGCGAGCTGCAATTGAGAGCTTTCTATTTACATTCGTGCCAGTTTTCTTTTACTGATTGTGAGAGCACGTTAAAAGATTTTCCACATACGAAATTAAATTTATATATTTCCCGGACTCGCCTATGTGCATATACCTTAGCGAAACTGTTAGACTTCTGATTAGGGATCTTTTCATAGGAGCTATTAGCACTCTACGAAGGGGCGTAGCTGAACAGCTGTCGCGGCGGAGGGATACTTCCCTGAAATACATGTGTTCACTTGTTTTCGTGAACTGTCACTTTGGCTCATTCTTAGGAAAATTGCTCTATACCGCCACCGTATGAGCGACTTTTTCACAGTTCGACGCGCTATTGCTACACATTACTGCACTCATGGCACCACCAACATGACAAATTCACACGTCTTGATGTCATGTTCATAACCTTTGCTTCAAACTCTGTCGCCTCCACGGTTTCGTGCGCATCAGATGAGTGACAACGCGGAACGCTGGCTGTGAAAAAGTAAACAAATCCTCACAATCTCATTGCTTCAGTGCAGGTCACGATGTACCAGAGCACGTGGCGATAGAACTGTCAGTCGCTTATACGCTGCCAGTGCTGTTGTGTTCGAGACACGATGGTGGGAGAATTTTTTCTCCAGATACGATTTCATCCATTGTCGGAAGATGAATACTAACGACCGGCAGGAAACACCTGAGGTGGTTCAGAGCATCAGTTTGTAACTACGGTGCCTCTGACCGGAAGGTCTTAGGATTCGACTCTCGCGTGATATTAGTCAGTAGCTGGGACGAATTCAACCGCTACCTAGAGAAGAATTCTTGCGGCCGGCTGTTCTGATCGGTAGTTTTCCGTGGTTTCTCCGATCAGCACCAGGCGAATGCCGGAGCAGTACCCTAACAATAGCAGTACCCTAGTGATTCCGGGCGTGTCAACTACTAGGGTTATTAGTCCCGTAAGTGTAGCGCAGTTTTTCTCGAGAGATGGCGGTGTTCTTTCCCCGCTGGATGGCGAGATCCGGCGCCGACCTACTGTCGGCTAGCGGGGTTTCCCCCTCACCAGGACTCTCCCACCAGCGGGGCACCGCCCCAGCCGGGACAAGCTCTCAGTTCTCGACCGGTCTCCCGGAATATGTGGTAGTGTAGTGCATGTTCGTGTAAGGAAGAGGAAGGGAAGATCGCGCGCGATCCGTGGCCCGTTTGTTAGGGTACAGCTCCGGCATTCGTCTGGTGTTGATCGGAGAAACCACGGAAAACTACCCATCAGAGCAGACGGCCTCTAGAATTCTCCTCCGGACAGCAACTGAATTCGGTCTAGCTGAAAAGCTAGTGTCGAAAATCCTGCCGCCGAGAGGACTCGAACCTAGACCTTCCGGTCAAAGGCGCTGCAGTGACATCAGTTGGTCAAAATATATGCATCTCGCCTCGTTTTTAAGAAGTTCCCAGAACGAACATTTGGCAACGGTATTTGCGTGTGCCATGCCCTAGCGGAAACCGGGGTTTTGTAATTTAATCTCATCTCGTTCACGTGTGTTTGTCCGCGCGCACCTGTTCGTTCGACAAATCTGAATGGAGAGCTTTCGAATGAAGTTGTCAAACACTATTAACTCCGGCAAAATGCATCTGTTATTGCGTAATCTGTTCGATTTTTTGTGTGATCTAATGCGATTTTAATTATCCTACAGTGGCCTGAGAACGACCTAATCATACGCTAACATGAACTATCATTTCTTTTTTCACAATAACTGCCGGTGTAAGCTCTCTGGCAACTAAATTATAGGAAATAAAGAAAGATTGCAAAGATGCAGCACAGAAAATCAATAGAGCGATATAATTGCTCTCAGAGAAATGTTGTAGTACAATGTACTAAACATGTTTTGTAAGCACTAATACTGTAATTATATTAATAATATAATTAATAATTATTAATATTAAAATATAATAACTATTGATAATTATTCGTGTGATAAGATTCACTAAACACAATTTAGTTTCGTATAGTAAATAAGACAATAAAAAATCACAAGTGAATGAACAAAGAGAATTGTCAGTGGTTGTATTCTTGTTTCGTAGATAAAATAATTCGATGAGACCTACATTTCATGTCGTTACACTTACTAAACACTGCTTAGTAAGCGCGTATACTCAGTAATCTGACGAATTTGAATAGTTATAGAGCCCAAGTGAACTGTGAAAAATCAACACTATATTGTATTATACGCTAAATACATGGCGTGTTTAGTTTTTATTGATTTTAAATAATTTTGTGTATATAGTAAACTAATGGAAGAAATACCGTCGGTTGCCAGACGTGGTCAACAAGCGACAATAATAGAGCTGTAGCTTTCCTTGAAAATGGCCTCAGTTTCTGTAGCTGAGTGAAGAAAAGTTGAGGCAGGCGGAATTTGCTAGTTCCCGTGAAGGGAACACGTCATGTTCACCACATCTCTCTCTTACCCCCCTCTACCATGGGAATTATTACACTGATACTTGGGGGGGGGGGGCACCGTTAGCTAGCCGGCAAAGTCAGACAATCAACCTACATTTTAATGTTTGAATTTTGGACCTACATATTAACGTTTGATTTTTGCGAAAAAAAGTTTAAATAAAATAATCCATTTTAAGATTGTGTAGCGTTATGATCTAGGCAGTCAATCTAGAGAGCAAAAATATTTAGCGTTTGAGAAATTGAATTATTGACATTAACTATTAGAGTTTTAAGAAAGAAAGTACCAATATTTTCTCCTTATTGGCGAAATCGCCCTCCCATTATATCACGAAATGCATTTTCGGTTCATAAGAATATTACGTGTGCATTTCTTTTGCATGCACGATTTCTTTGCGGTGATCATTCAGTCTATATATAGCCTTTTTGTTTCAATTAGTATTTAAAACGTTACTAATTACTATCCAGAAGAGTCCAATAGAGGGCGCATTTCATTGCTTTTCTTGCAAGCGAGAGCTCTGGCCTCCTTTATTAAAGCGGTTCTCAGGCTTAAGATAATATAAGGCCTCCGAATACATCGTACTTGATGAAGGAGAAACATTATCCGAGGAAATTAAAGATGTCGCAATTCTTGGTAGCAGTCAGTTCCAACGTGTCGAAATATGCATTGCAGGAAATTGTTCTTTTGAGTTGTTGTTTTTTCCATAAATTCTTTTGCAAAGTGGCAAGGACCCACTTCACACATCCTTCTTTTAGTCTTGATATTCTCCAGTTATCAATATTAGTTGATCACCCACCATCACCACCATCTCCTATGAAACCATGGTCATCCCCACTCATTACTTGCAACAACTCAGAATAGAAATTTCTTGTTTTTGACATATTGCGCGTTGTTGGTTGTACTAAGCAATGAGCCATTACTGATTACTGATTACAGCAGGTGTGACCAGCAACCTGACCGCGATTTGAGGCCATGATTATGAAACATTTGGAAAAAGACGTACTTATTTAACAGTGGTTAAATATGAATTTAAGTTGCATTTATTGGAGACAAAAAGCTGTATAGCAAAAATTATATTTATTTACCCATTGGAACAATCACTCACCGTTTATGAAACACTATAAAATAATTTAATTTCAAAGACAGTTAATGTTAATAACATTTGCCATTGTCAAATTAGGTGCTAAATGCTAGAAATCTCTCAGATTTTTGGCTAAGAGATGGCAAAGGTTCAATGAAATTCAAGTCTGTCAAAACTGCACCGTGCATAGATTTAATGTTATTGAATTGAACTCACACGAAAAGGTTGTCTCAAGGAGGATACAACTCTTTGCACAGAATTACATAATTTTCAGTTTAGCTTTGGATGTTTTTAAACCCGCGCAAGAATGCTAGAAGACCCGCATGCGCCTCTTGCATGCGAGAGTGCGAACTGAACCGAAAAACTTTAAAGCGTAAGCGAAGCGAGTTAATGAATGAAGTATGTTCACGAGCTTACTTGGTGAACGCACTGCTCGTGCCGTTTCTTCCCTCTTCCGGCGTTTTTAATATCACCTCCATTAAATAGTGTTTGTGCACACCGTAGCCGACAGCACTATGGATCTTCTGCGCATGCGCAGAAACACTGAAGTGGTGCGAAACTTGAACTACGCCAGCGCAGAAGATCCATAGTGCTTTAACGTACGAGGCTGCACAAACTCCCTAATATGTTTGCGCTTCGACTGCGAAAGCAGTCGAAAATTTTATGTATATTAGATGTCCCCAAATGAACATTGTGATCGGTGGCTGTGACTCCTCGCATTTTCTTTCCTCGTTCTCTCGTTCTTTCATTCTCTCGTTCTTTCGTTCTCGTTCTTTCATTCTCTCGTTCTCTCGTTCTCGTTCTTTCATTCTCTCTCTCTCGTTCTCTCGTTCTTTCATTCTCTCTTCTCTCGTTCTCTCGTTCTTTCATTCTCTCTTCTCTCGTTCTCTCGTTCTTTCATTCTCTCTTCTCTCGTTCTCTCGTTCTTTCATTCTCTCTTCTCTCGTTCTCTCGTTCTTTCATTCTCTCTTCTTTCGTTCTTTCATTCTCTCTTCTTTCGTTCTTTCATTCTCTCGTTCTCGTTCTTTCATTCTCTTTTTGTTCATTCCTACGCCAAGACGCGAACGCACGCTCTCCAGAAGGCCATCGATAGTCGTTCGAACGAGAAGCAGGACAGGTATTGGCGGCAGCGATTGACACGGCGGAGTAGTGAATCTCGCAGAGCGACAAGGGCGAGTGGGCGGGTGAGCGGCGCGACGCCGATAAGCGCGCGAGAGACGCAACGACACGCGGCCGGGAAGGGAGGGGGCGGGGCAATTTCACGGAACATGACACACGGCCGCGCCGCGCCGCCGGGTCCCGCCCTGCCCCGCCCCGCTCCGCCCCGCCCCGCCCCGCCCCCTCCACCACACCGCGCCGCCCCCTTCCCCACACCGCCCCGTGTCTCCAGCCCCGACACCGCTCCGCCCCGTCCCTCCCGCTCCGCCCCGCCCCATCCCGCTCCGCCCCGCCCCATCCCGCTCCGCCCCGCCCCATCCCGCTCCGCCCCGCCCCATCCCGCTCCGCCCCGCCCCATCCCGCTCCGCCCCGCACCATCCCGCTCCGCCCCGTCCCGCTCCGTCCTCGCCCCCGTCCCTCCTGCCCCGCCCCTTTCACAGAGGTCCGTCCAGGGGCGAAGCCGCTCAAACAGTGCGGCGGGGGCGGGGCGGGTACGTGTGAGGACATAGGCGAGGGCGGGTGGGGGGCGCCGAGGTCCGTGCGGGGGCGTAGGCGGGGGCGGGGGGCGAGGTCCGGGAGGTGCGGCTCCTCTGAGTCAGAGCGCTGCGCCTCCGCCGCGCGCGCGGAATGGGAGCGGGAGTGGACGCGCCACAACATCGGGTGCGCTCGCAAAAAATTAGCACGATGATACTGTAGATGGCGGTGTCAGATCGGATATTATTTGGAATGTTTCAGAGAAAAAATTTACTTTATGCATGTTGCTTGACGAAAGCATTCTGCATCATATCACAATTTTCTTGTATAAATTTATAGTATGTATGTAAATAGGCTCTGATATAGTTCGTCGACTGCTTTGCACAACTCGCACCAATAAAGCATTCCTTTAAATTAGAGTATTTTGAAAGACAGTAATTCAGTGTACCAATGTTAAGCTGTGTACATATACTATACCGTACCGTACCATCATGTACGGTATGTGTTCAAATACCGTTTGAAATATTCGGCTGCGTCTTCTGCTTATTGAAGCCAAATTCTGAAAAACAGAAACTAAGAAATCGGAAGCAAATCTTAGTTTTCGTTTAATGCCACCACCACCACTTCTGGTGATCAGTCCTGACAATCTGGTTGCAAACTATGAGTATTTCTTCCGTAAGATTCGACTGGAGAACGCGAATGTTGATTTTGTGCACTCTTAAATTTTCTCAAATGAATAAGCGTGATGACTCTGTAATTAAATATTTTTGGACACGCATTGCAATAAACTGTCTTCTCGGTGTACGACGAATTAATATTGAATTCATTTAAATTGGGCAGCATGTGTCATCCACGTCGGTGTGTGCACGGCTTGTGATCAAACATTTTCTCGCCAATGCGTCCTTTCGTCACAATTTGCCTCATCTTATTGTTAGATGCAGTCAGCTTCGTCAATGAATTCCGTCCACAATTATCATTGACTTTAATATAGAACATAGATAATATGAATATAAATTGTTTTTACCTTTACTTTTACTTTCACGTCTGGTATTTACATGGGGGTGTTACAAGTGTTACTTAATTATTTAGGGGGGTCAAGCGTGCGTTACGGGTGCGTTACAGGGGAGAAGGGGTATTCAAAATACTCAAAATTTGCGTTACGAAATTGACGGCAACCAAGACGGGACTCGAACCCGTGCCCCTCAGTCGGCGAACGCTCAGCCATCTCGCCCAGCCAATTCGGCGCTTTTAATATTTTAAAAGCGGTGTGTTATTTTAACTATTTTGTACTTGATGTTGCTTGTGAGTTTTGTTTATCTTAAGTGCTCTGAGACAAATTAACCCAAAGTTCAAAAAAATTATAAAAATAATTAGTATTAATATAAACCTATTGATTACTGGACTTGTTCTAACGGAAGTGAATTGTAATGAAATTTGTTTATGATTGAGCTGTGAGTACGCACACACAGCAGTGTCTAATAGGATAATCATGTAAGAAAATTACAAATAAAATTCAATTGAATATTAGAAAAGTGTGAAGTACAGTACTGTACAAATATTGTCAATGAAAAAAATACGCTGGAAAAACGGGAAAATTCAGAGAAATTTGTCCCAGGAAATGAGCGGCCATCCTGTTTTTTTAGGCTGCTTGTCGAATAGTCGGCACTTTAAGATCACAAGCTGAACGGAGATGGGAACAGTGTCATCCAATCCCGATTGGATGACAATGCCCCCCCCCCCCTCACCTTCCAATGGTGAACTTGAAACGCCTGTGTATTTAAATGGCAGTGGTGCAAGTGCTTGTTTGCGTGTCTTGGCAGGTGGCCGGTACTGGTCTAAGTGCTTAAGGTCGTATGTGCGCAGGTGCCCGGGTAGTGGTCTAAGCGCTTGCGGGCGCGCGCGCAGGTGCCCGGGTAGTGGTCTAAGCGCTTGCGGGCGCGCGCGCAGGTGCCCGGGTAGTGGTCTAAGCGCTTGCGTGGCGTGTGTGCGCATGTGCCCGGTATCCCGGTGCCCGGTGTGCGCATGTCCCCGAAGATCCAAGCATAGTTATAATTGGTTTTTTAACGTGGCATCTGAGGGCAGTGGTCTAAACGCGTGCGGGCGTGTGTGCGCAGGTGACCGGCTGGTGCGCGTGGACGGGCGGCCGCTGCGCTCCTTCCCCGAGGCGGCGCGGCTGCTGCGCGGCGACGGGGCGCCGGGCGGCGAGGTGCGCCTGCGCCTGGCGCCCGCCGACCATGCGGACCCCGGCGCCGCAGACCCCAGCGACGACGCCCACCTGATGGGCTCCAACGTGAGCCGGCACGCGGGCAAGCGCGGCCAGGCCGGCGGCGCGGGCGCGGGCGGGCCCGGCGCCGGGCTGGCCGGCCGGCGCGCGCTCTCCAGCGGCAGCCTCTGCAACGGACACAAGTGAGCGCTCGCCGCCGCCGCACAGCGGCAATGCGACATCGGTCCTTTCAATTTCCCGCTATACTTGTTTTTTTTAACGTGGCATCTGAGGGTATTGTCTTCAAGGTGGAATTCGGCATGACTTTTTGAGTTATTCTCACTCTCGCCGAATGATGTCGCATGATTGCGACTGCATCAAGTAGTGCTGTAGATCAAGCGACTCTAGCGGCAAGACTCAGAATGACTCAAAATGTCGTGCTGAATTACTTCTTGGAGATGCTACCCTCAGCCGCCACGTTAGAAAAATCCAAGTATAGTTATAATTGTTTTTTTAACGTGGCATCTGAGGGTATTGTCTTAAAGATGAAATAATGGACGTTTTGTGTCTTTCTTGGTCCTCCCGCAAGAGTCGCTTGATTCGCCGCACTGCTTGATGTGGTCGCGATCATGCGACATCTTGCGGCAGGATTAAGGAAGACGCAAAAAGTTGTCTTATTCCATCTTGAAGATAATACACTCAGATGCCGCGTTAAAAAAAACAATTATAACTATACTTGGATTTTCGTAACGTGACGCCTGGGGGAGCTTGTCTTCACGATGGAATATGGCACGGCTTTTCGCGACTTACTCGGTAGTTTCGCTAGATGTCTCTTGATCTGCAGCACTACTTCATAGGTCGCGATCATGCGACATCGGCGGCACGATTGAGAACGCAAAAAGTCGTGCCATATTCCATCCTGAAAACTAGTCCTCCAGGTGCCACCTTACGAAAATCCAAGTATAGTTGAACGACACGTTACGAAAACCTTAGTTAGTTAGTGCCTTATTTTACATGGCGAGACTCAGGCCATGGGGCCTGCTCTTCCGTCTGACCACGCAAATTTCCTTAGACCCCTTTCACTATCTAGCGGAGAAAGAAGGTATTAACTTGGGCGACTAAACAGGCGATTTGAATTTAGCTCAGAGGCTTCTTTAAGGCTCGAGGATTTTCACATTCAGTAAATTTACTACATCGGACACCCGGCTTTTCATCCCTCCAAAGAAAGGTGTACGAAGGAATTTGCCTCCCTTAAAAATCCACGACTTCGATCGGGTTTAAACCCGTAAACTTGGGTACAACAGCCTGGTACGCTAACCGTTATAACACCGAACCTTGGTCGGCTTGCACCCACCCTCAAACAGAGCATTCGTCGATTCTGTTTTGTTCTTCCGTTCAAATTGGAAATATTGATGTAAATGTTAAGACGCAAATCAAAAGTTTTCTTCATTTATCAGATAAGGTACAATTTATTTCTAAGTTAATGATTATTTTAACAATAATTATAAATCCACATTGCTAAGGGGACTTCATGAAACAAAGAAATCATGGTGCACTGTATTGCACTGTTATGAAGATCCACTTATGTTGGGATCATTGGGTCATATGTTGAAGGTTAGAGGAAATATTTTTTTACAAAGACCGACTAAGCATGTAAATATGAAACTTCAACAATTAAATCAATTCTAGTTAAATGGCAAAAGTCTGTGTAGATAAACATTGAAGGGCGGTAGCAAGTATATTACTTCTTAGATGCTTTCCGCCTGTGTGATTCCCGCGACAATTCTACCCCTCAGCGGAGGGATCGGATGTTGAAACGCCGTTTTATCAATATAACATGTATTCCGCCAAGTTGTACACCAGAGTCGGCGGCATCGTTGGTTTAGCGTAAGGTTTAGCGTATCGGGCTGTTATACCCAAGTTTGCGGGTTCAGACCCGATCGAAGGCGTGGATTTTTAAAGGCGAAAAATTCCTTCGTAAGCCTTCCTTCGGAGGGACAGTAAAGCCGGCTGTCCCATATTAATGGATTTACTGCTTGTAAAAGATCAAGCCTAAATGAGCCAAATACAAATCGCCTGTTTCGTCGTCCGAGATGATACCTTAATTCTCCGCTACACGGTAAAAGCAGCGTAGCGAAATTTGCGTGGTCAGACGGAAGAACAGGCCTCATGATCTGAGTCTCGCTACGTAAAATAAGGCTTCAATTCAATTCAATTCAATTCAATTCAGTTTTCTAATATAGATAAGGGTTTTAATAATTTTCCCCCTCAGTTTTTGCAAATGTTAGCTTCTTTCCAAACAGTGTAAACTTGCTTAGTTTCTTCTTTCGTATTTAATTTTTAGACAGTTGTTAGTTTACATGCATTTAAAGAGCATTAAATATTTTTGTGAGAGGTCCGATAACATGTTTGTGGATCAGTAAAATTGCATGCCTCATAACTAGGGGGAAGATTTTAATGAAATGTCACTTTTTTCTTTTCACTTTAGAATAATGCCGTTTAGTATAAAAATTCATGTTAGGTTATGACGAAAGAAATTGACTAATTTTTGTAGGTCATTATCTTGCATTTTTTGTCGATTTCGACTAATACGTCATTTTTTACCTTTCGCGTTATTTTTAATGCGTCTTTTAATGCATTTTTCGCTTATTTCATCGAGTTTAATGTCATTTTTAATGTAATTTTTAATGGTACTTGCTTCAAATAATATTTACGGGATGCAACAAATGTTCTTCATACAACTCCAGTAGCCTATTCGATTTGTTCACTTAGAAATTATTTGACAGCCGGTGTATGTAATTCGTCTGACATTTATCATCGCGATTGCCATTTCGACCGATTTCAGGATAATTAAAGACAGAGATTTCCTGGTAAAGAACAGTCCAAACCAAAAGTTTGCAAGCTGCGTTCACTGGAACGAATGGAGGAAGCCTCGATTACATCAGTAACATATCCAACAGCTTAAGTTGTTCATCGGAACTTTTTTTCATCAATTTTTTACGTCATTTTTCTTCGGTTTTAGAGCATTTTTAAAACATTTTAAGAGCATTTTTTGATCATTTTTGGCGGTTTTAGGTCATCAAAATCCGCCCCTTCCTCATAACACAGAGATTTCCGTGTGCGTATGAGCGAAGGAGTGTGTGTGTGTTGCAGCCACAAGGGCGGCGCGTCGGCGCGCGCGGCGGTGCCCGGCGGCGAGGGCGGCGTCGAGCACGGGGAGCGCGCCAAGCTGTGCGGCTCGCTGCCCAACCACTTGGACGGCAGCGACGACGGCGGGGGCGGGGACGGCGGCCTGGGGGCGGGGCCGGGGCCGGGCGAGCTGGCGGACCGCAACGGGGGGCTGGAGCTGCGCCTGCAGCCGCTGCGCCCGGCGCCCGTCCCGCCCGGCCCGTCGCCCTCGCCGTCGCCCTCGCCCGCCCCCGCCCCGCTGTACGCCCCCGCGCCGCCGCTGGCCGCCATGGCGTCGCTGGCGCCCACGCCCGCGCTCACGCCCGCGCCCACGCCCCCGCCCTCGCTGTCGCCGCAGCCGCCGCCCCACGCCGTCAGCGTGTGCGTCACCGAGCTCTACCCCTTCATCACCCCAGGTGAGCCAAGCCCGAGCGCTACGCGGACCGCGCGACATCTTTCCTTCCTCTTCCTTGTCCTATCCTCTCCCCTTGCACACTCACACTAACAAGCAGTACACTACCACATATTCCGGGAGATCAGTCGGGAGCTTAGAGCTTGTCCCGGCTGGGGCGGTGACCCGCTGGTGGGAGAGTCCTGGTTAGAGGGAAACCTCACTAGCCGACGGTAGGTCGGCGCCGGATCTCGCCATCCAGCAGGGGAAGATCACCGCCACCTCCCGAGAAAAAAGCTTGAACTACACATACGGGACTAATGACCAAAGCAGATGACGCGACCGGAAACACGAAAAGAAATCAATCAAAATTCATTGGTAGGCCTCTCTGACGATCAGCGAGCACTTGGTGCGGCGATGTCCTCGCATAAGCTCTCGTTAACTGGAAAACGATTCCTGACAGATAAGAAAACCATGACCTATTACGAGTTTATATTTCTTTGCAGGCCGAGACGTAGAGTGCGCCGACCCATGTCCTACCGCCCGAAATTCAATTTTACCTTTGGTCGCGCTCGTGGTACAAGCGAAATACACTATATCCACATCAATTAGCAACAGATTTGAGGCTAAAAGGATAGTCACTTCATTAGTGTGACTCGTGGGCTGTTCCATAAGCTACGATAACTATAAATCATAATTTATTAATTTCAAGAAGCGTGATTTTTATAAATTATTACCCATTTCCTCTTACTAAATATGCAGTAACCTTAAAATATGGAAAAATATGCAAAAGAAAATTCGTCAAGAATGCTCAATGGATAGATACGGAAAGATACGTGATCGTTTTGCAAGTAACAATTAGTAAAAAAATACATGCATATCCGGGCTCTATTTATAATACCTATTTATTTGGAAATAAAAGGCGAAAGAGCTGACTTCCTGTTCGTGACTAATGGCATGTGGAATAAGTGACAACATTGTAAAATAATTCATAGACAAGTGAAAAAATGTAACTCCTATGACTACGTTAGAAGCAGTGAGTGCTAATTTTCTAGAGTAAATAATATCCAATTATTATTCAGTGTCGTCGACGTCTGTTAAAGTGAGCATCCATACGCCTCTTATTCGCACGCACACACACACGCGCACACGCGCACACACGCACACGCACACACCCACACACACACACGCACACACACGCGCACACGCATACGCACGCACAAACGCATGCATACGCACACACGCGCGCACACGCACGCGCGCACACGCATGCACGCGCGCACACACGCACACGCCCGCGCGCACACGCACACGCACACACACACGCACACATATTTATGTACACCATGATACATAAGTAACCATGTCGGAGGTGGGACACAAACTCGCAGGTCTTTGCTCCGATTTATCTTTTACGACACTCCTGTAATCCACGATACGACAGGGTCCGGTGGAATGACTTCCCATATTTCAGAAGAATATTTCAAGAGAAAAAATACTTTTGTTTGTGAACAACAAAAACTATGTCATTTTATACTTTTGCACCGTGAGAAATATCACATGTGAAATTTCTTTAAGAGTTCCCTCCCATGTTAATTGTCAGAAAGTGATAATCTGTGATTTCTCGCAAATCTTTTGAACTTAGTTACATTTATCCTGAACCATATTTTAATGATTAAAGTTGCAAGGCCGATAGAGAGAAAATAAAGGACACGATTCAAATTTGTAAACCCAGGCGACTTCCGAGGTTTATAACCTAATAAGCAGGAAGGAAAAGCCTTTTTACGGTCTCTCATCTTAAAGTTAATAAATCCGCCGGCCGTTAAGAATAATCAAATGAGTTGCAGCTAATGACGGCGTATGAGTACTACTATTCCAAGAAAAGATATTTCTTTTTTATAAGAATTTCTGTTACAAGAAGATCGTTATAAGATAAGGGTTCAGCAAGACACGCCCGGTATCACAAATAACGGGCTTGGTAGATTATAAGCATCTGCTATCCCCTTGGTTCACAAATTCGAACTGCGTCCTTCATTTTCACTGTCGGCATGATTACGATAATAACATCTCGGAACGCAACTCGTTTACAATGGCTTTCCAATCTTCTGTTTTAGTTACGTAAAGTCAATTTAACAGACATTGTTCCAAAGTTGTGGTATCATAGGCATGCGTGACCTAAAATAGGAGGAAGGATTCTGGTTTTTTTTCCATTAAACTTGATTTACAAATGACGTATTTCACTACGAAATGATTATAACATACAGTAAGGAGAATGAAAGAATAACGTAATTGATTCAATTAATAAATTAAGTGGTTTCATGTTAAACTATTTGCAATGTTGCTAGAGGTGTTGGGAGCCTGTTCCCCGAATATCGTGAATCAGTTTACTCAAGTCAGCTAAAGAAGGGGGAAATTAATAAATTGATCATATTGATGTTAATAAAATGATTTTTTACTTGGAGTTAATTGATCACTAGAATTCTTCAGGTTGGCCACGACAGCTCCCATATGCACGCATCGTGTGTGCTTAGAGGCGACGTTCGCGGATGAGCTGGCGCGCGGGCCGCGGGGCCTGGGGCTGTCTCTAATGGATGTGTGTTGGTGTGTGCTTAGAGGCGACGTTCGCGGTGGCACGGGCCGCGGGGCCTGGGGCTGTCTCTAATAGATGTGTGTTGGTGTGTGGTTAGAGGCGACGTTCGCGGTAGCGCGGGCCGCGGGGCCTGGGGCTGTCTCTAATAGATGTGTGTTCGTGTGTGCTTAGAGGCGACGTTCGCGGTGGCGCTGGCGCGCGGGTCGCAGGCCCTGAGGCTGTCTGTAATGGATGTGTTCGTGTGTGCTTAGAGGCGACGTTCGCGGTGGCGCTGGCGCGCGGGCCGCGAGGCCTGGGGCTGTCTGTAATGGATGTGTGTTGGTGTGTGGTTAGAGGCGACGTTCGCGGTGGGGCTGGGCCGCGGGGTCTGGGCCTGTCTCTAATGGATGTGTGTTGGTGTGTGCTTAGAGGCGACGTTCGCGGTGGCGCGGGC